>LBNU01005620.1:28904-84727 GCA_014162995.1 Artemisia annua | reverse complement strand
AACAGGTTTTACCTCTCGAGGGATCTCAAGAGGCTTACAACCCCACCAGGCAGTGTACCTGACCGATGTAGTATAGGATAGTGGTAAGTACGGGGGATTGATCGTTCTCTCACAGGGAATAGTGTTCGTTAGGATAGAAAAACTACTCTAATAGGTCTAAGGGTGGAAGGAAGATTCTTTTTGTATTTTTATGTTTTTATGAAAAGCAAGTAAAATCTCGGTTTTGGAAGAAGGGCGGAATTAGTTGCTAGTCAACTAACCCAAGTTTACTACTTATGCAAATTAAAATAAAATAAATATCTAAACTATTGTGGTTGTGAAAACAATATGGAGAAAGTTGTGTTTACTTAGATTTCATTACTCCCTAACTATCTTTTACCGGTTAATTCTATGAGCTCTTATCTCGCACTATGCCATGCACAGCACAACCATATAGGTTGTAAACAGTGGCTCATGCGTTAAATACTACCTTAATAGCCTAGTATGCCTTGGCTACATGTTACCCAAGACGTTCAAGCACGTTACCATAAAGGAGGTTAGCCAGTTTTCTTGAGCCTAACATTGATGGAACAATCATCCCAACAAACAACAACACACACCAATCAACCAATAATTAATAGTTAGGTTTCATTAGATCTAAGCTAACACAAGAAGAATTTAGCTACGCATGTTAATTAAAAGACAAGCAAGATAGATAATCAACCAATACATAGATATATTGATTGAATTGAAGTGAAGACTTATCTTTAATTAAGCATGAGGGTTCCAAGGGTTGGAAACCCTAAAAAGTACAGGAAATTCGACTTTAGGGTTTGCCCTAAAAAGTTCTCCACAAAGTTCCACCACTAATGAATGAAAATTAGAAAACTATNTACACCCGAATTAGTTACACCAAAACCTCCATCATCATGTTGTGTAGGTGATTCTTTAGGTACCACATTCCCATAAGCATCAACACCAGCTGTACCAACTACGTTACCATCCGCAACAGAAATCACATCCACACCAATCAACCAATAATTAATAGTTAGGTTTCATTAGATCTAAGCTAACACAAGAAGAATTTAGCTACGCATGTTAATTAAAAGACAAGCAAGATAGATAATCAACCAATACATAGATATATTGATTGAATTGAAGTGAAGACTTATCTTTAATTAAGCATGAGGGTTCCAAGGGTTGGAAACCCTAAAAAGTACAGGAAATTCGACTTTAGGGTTTGCCCTAAAAAGTTCTCCACAAAGTTCCACCACTAATGAATGAAAATTAGAAAACTATATATAAATTTTACACTCTGACGGCGTCAGGTTAATTATAAGGGCTGACGCCGTCAGCTCGCCGCCAATAGGTATCTCGGATGGCCTAGATCCACTTCTGACGCCGTCACCTTATAAACTCTTCTGGGCCGTCACTCTTTAAAATAACTCCTGACGGCCTACTTTTCCCAACACCTGACGGCGTCAGGTGTTAAATCCTATGGCCCGTCATTTGAAATTTGATTTCCACACTTTTGTTAAGGCTTTCTGACGGCGTCACCTTGTGACTTCTGACGCCGTCAGGTTATAAATCATCATCTTTTGAGACTTTGTCATTTTCTTCACTTTTATGCTCCAAAAACGTCCGAATATGCATGTTTTCCAGAATTCCTCTCAAAAGTACCTAAAATGACAAAAGGAACGATTTAGGGCAATATTTGATCACATTTATACGAATTAGGGCTTAAATGACCCCCTAAAAGTGTAACACTTTTCGTCTCATCAGCTCCTCCTTTCCCACCTTTCCAACTTTTCGCCGCTTCCGCTGGTGGCCTCTCGGCGACCGCGTCTGGCTTCAACTCTTCGCTCTCTTCGAGCGCGGCTTTTGGACTTCAGCCGGGAAAACACATCCGGCTTCCTGTCTTCTAGTCGCGACTTCACGTCTCTTCGCTTTTCTCCCAAGCGCGAGAAGACGACTAACCGGGGATACATTTTCCCCTCGTCATCCTCTCTGGAGGTCCTAGTCTCTCTGCTACTGAGTCGAGAGAAAGCACTTTGGGAGTAAGAGTACTCCGATGGTCCTGATTTGACACTTGGGCTGGTTTGCCGCTTTCTTTTGGCTTTTCTCTCTTCCATGGGTTTGGACTCAGAGTTTCGAGATTGTTCCTGAGACCTCCCACTCTTTCCCTCGTCATTATCAAAGTCGAGGCGTGTTTGCACCTACCTTAACTTTTCCTGATGAACCTTTTCAGCCATTAAGGGCAACAACTGGTCGTAGTGCTTATCGCAAAACTCCCTTATTGCCGCATCTGGCAAAGGTTCACTTGCCCCTTAGCTTTTCTCCCTTCCCAAGGTGTTCCGTACTACGGAGCGCTCTTGGGTGGAAGTGGGGCCACTTGTTGCCGGTTTACTCATTTTCGATAGAGTATCTTTGGAAACGTAGTTAAGTTGACGAGTCACAATGCGGATGGCGCCACTTGTTAGTACAAAATTGGGGCTTACCTCGAAACCTAGTTTAGGCTAGCTTTCGATGGAATAGATTTCGGACTTTAAGAATGGATCTTATGCTGCTAAGAAAAAAGACACCGTTAGTCTCACCGCGGAAGAGGGACTTCCGCGGTCAACCTCGGGTGTGAGAGTAAGTAACAGTTTCTAGAGAGATAAAGTATTAGAGTGGGAGGATTGTAGGTGTTACCGTTTGAGATCGGGGAATGCACTCTATTTATACCATGACACTCGTTGTCGGTTTCTGGAGTTCCGTACTATGATAATGACGTTTTCAGGCGACAAACCCTCAGGTTCACTTGTTAGTGTCCCCATATCGTGAGTGGTGTTTCCTTCGGAAAGGGGGTTGTCGCCTTTCCTATTTTGGGTCTGCCTTGGTCAGCTATATGGTTGCTGACGATATTCCTTACTCTTTTAGGGTTGGTCTGTGGTCCCGGCATTTGGCTTGACCCCGGACACGAAATTCTGTTGTGGCACGGTCCGTCCTTTGGGAGGCTGGCTCTTGTCCCGGTCCGGATTGACTTAGATTAAGAGGGTCCAGTCCGTTGTTTCGGGTTGGGTTGAGTTTGAGCGGTCCCGGCCCTTTGTTCTTTGGTCCGGGGATGCTATACGTGATCAAGTCCCCCCAGTCTAGTTTACTCGTTCCTTCTGCGAGGGAGTGCACTAGACTTTGTTGTCTGCCACGGACTGTAGCTGGGTGGAGTGTTAGTTGGTGACAGCTTGTCATTGGTATCAGCGAAACGTTTCTGTCCACTTATTTACTGACTGACGTGACGTCTTGGCGGCTGACCGTTCATCTTCTGCGACAGTTGTAACCATTGGATTGGGATGGTTTATGGCTGTCCGATCAGGAAGTGGGGCACGTGTCATATTTTCGTACCTTCGATCTAGAAGCTGGTAGGAGCGTGTTTGTGACTATAAATACCCATAGGGTTTCACTTTTCACACTTTTTTACACACGCTAAGATTTTACCACTCTCTAAAAGTTTTTCGCCGCCTCTATATCTTCCGTTCTTCCGTGTACTTCCGGCCTAGATTCGCAGGTTAGGCTTGTTCTTCACAAAATCTTCTGTTTTTATTTACACGTAGTATAGGATGGCCATTGATCACATAGATCACGTATATTCGAAACTTTCTCAGGATGCCGTGGATGAGTTTTGTAAAAAATTTAACATCCCTGGCCATCTTTTGCCTGAGGCCCCGGGTCCTCGTGACACCATTAGGAACGCGCCTGCGGGCAAAATAGGCGTATATACTAGGTTCTTTGAAGTGGGTAATTTTAGGATCCCTCTTTCCCGTTTTCTGCTCTCTGTCTTGGAATATTTTCAAATCCACCTTTCCCAGTTGTCTGTGCTAGCGGCCTGTAGGGTTAGTCACTTCGAGATTTTGTGTCGTGTTCATGGCGGGGTCCCTACTCTGCCGTTGTTTAGAAAGTTTTATTATGTTGGGGTAAATAACGGTTGGATGACCATAGAGAAAAGGAAAGGTCCGAAGTCTTTGGTAGTTCCCGTCTGTTATACCGCGGTACTGGATTCAGTGAAGCACTGGAAAGATAATTTCTTTTTTGTGAAAAAGACGATTTTTCCCCTGTCCGTCCCATGGTTTGAAAGAGTTTCTGTGGATCGCGATCCGCCCCCCTCTGACACGCTTGTCGACTATGAGTTACTGGAGCTTCTTACTACCAAGAGGGCTCCTTTTAAAAAGTATCCGGACATATTTTTGAATGTCGTCGGGTTGAGCCGGACATGGGATGACGATACTAGTCGTCCCACCTTTTTGTGGCCGGACGAAGAGGGTGGGTTACTAGATAGTATATCGTTTTCTGTTGTGTTTTTTCCTTTGTTATATGACCGCGTCTGACTCTTTCTTCTCTTTTTATTTTTACAGAGATGGATCTTTTTGCCTTTATCAGCCAACAGGATCCCTTTAAGGTAAAGATTGGGGAGAGGACCTTGAAGGAAGGTGAGCCCACGTTGTTGGCGGAGACCGCTGACCGGGTGGTAGAACCTACTGAGAAAACGGTGTCGTTGATTCATCATACCGTGACTCAAGAACTAGGGGCTGCCCAGGCTGAAAAGAAAGCTGGGAAGAAGAGGGTTAGCATCGCGGCTCCGCCGAAACCCACGAAGAAGCGGATCATTCCCTTGTCCAAGAAGGAAGCCGGGGGAGGCTCAGGTAAAAGAGAAAATTTACTCTTTGTTTTTGTTTTTTTTTTTTTTTTTTTTTTTTTTTTTTTTTTTTTTTTTTTTTAAATTTGCGCTGACTGTTGTTTTATTTTTCCCTTTCACTCTTTCTTTTTTAGGGGTTGCGTCTGCGGAGATTATTCCGCGCATCAAGAACTTCAGGATGAGTCTGGTGAAGGACTGGAGCGAGTTGGTCCACACACGGATGCCAACATCATGAAGAATTCAACTGTCATTTCTACTGACTCTGCCACGTCCGAGCATCCCCATCATGAGAACAAGGCTTCTGGCAACCCGGCTTCTGCTGGTCCACTCAGGCTCCTCCTAGGTCTTCTCCCGCGGACGCCGTCAGCCTTCATTTTGAAAGCTCCGGACCTGAGCATCTTGAGGAGGCGTCCGTGCATGTGGACACCGCGGCTGAAAGTGAGGCCGATTCGGACGAATTTTATCAGTCCCTTTCTGTTGATACTGCTCAAGCCCCGTCCGTTTACGTCCCTAAGTGGCTTGCTACCAACGGGTTTAAGATGGATGACCCGTGGGTTTGTCGGAGACTCATTGATAACTTTGCTACTCCTGGGTACGTGTCCGTGCTTAGGAATATGAGCTCCAAAGATTTGTTGGACCATTATAACCTTGTGTCTACTCAGGAGTTCAGCACGGGTTCGGAGGTTAGGCTAAGGCTTAAGCATGAGTTGCAAGCGAATGATAGGTTGGGTAGGAAGTTGCAGCGGAAAGATAAGATCATTTCCATGCTGAGGGCTAAGGTAAATGATTTTGAGGGTGAGTCTTCGCGGATGGCTGAGGTCCGCGGTAGGGTGTGAGCTGGAGGGGGTTGTAGAGTCCAAGGATATGGAGATTGCTAAGCTGCGGGAGGAGAATGCCGCATTGGCTGGGAAGGTTGGGCAGTTAGCTGGGTTGTCAGAGCTGGAATCGAGGAATAGGGAGTTGGAGGCTGCGAATAAAGGGTTGGAGACCGCGAACAAGGAGTTGGCTGAAAAGTTCGCGGGTCTAGAGTTAGTTTGTGGTACCCTCGAAAGTCAAGTGAAAGGCGAGGAGTACTTGAATAGGATGTTTGAGGAGAGGGAAGAGGCTACCCGGGCCGACTTCAAAGAGCAGCTGGCTGAGCTGGATGGCCGGTTGGCTACTCTCGACGGTGAGTTTGATACTGAGCTGTTTCCCCAATTATTGATGGCCGTCGAGGGGAAAAGGTGGGTGATTGGTCACGGCTTCTGCAAGGCCATTCTGAAATTCAAGGAGTGCGATGAGTTGCGGACGCGACTCGGAGACTGTATTTCTGCTGCAATTGCTGAGGGTCTTCGCCAAGGGTTGGCGGCAGGGTTAGTGCATGGTGACCGGGGAACCAAACTCGAGGATATAGAGGCCTATGATCCCGAAGCCAAGCAGAGATACACTGAGGCCGTTGTCAGGTTAGGCAACGTTCCGTTCCCGCTGTTGGATTCTCTTGAAGCTTGCAAGGATTCTCCTTTGGAGTTCTTAATGTCGCATCTTGTTCTCGAGGAGGAGCGTTTGCCAGGATCGAGCGAAGTTACCTTTGGACCGCCTGTCGCGGAGGAGCGCATTCTTCCAGACTCCTTATTGAAATGACTCACTAGTCGTCCACGTGCTATTTCCACTTACAAGGAGATGAAGAACAGGAAGCACGGCAAGGAGTTCGACTTCTCCTTGACAGTTCCGCGCCTGATGCATCTACCAGCTCTGGAGGTCGCGGTGGGTTCTGAAGGTGGGTCTGGGTCCAATCCTTCTGTCCCTTTTACTGGTCCAAAGGGGAATGACGAAGCTCAGGGCGATCTTGAATATAATGATGATGAGCTGTTTGATGCCTCCGTCCTTGATCAGCTAGTGAAGCCTTCTACGGAAGAGTCTCAAGAGAACCCTTCTCCGGCATCTTAATTTGTTTTAGGCAGTGATCCGGGGACATTTAGACTATGTCGCCCGTGCCTCCCCATGTGAAGCTTTTTAATTATCCCTTAGCTTGTCTGGCGTTTAGTTGAACATGATTTGGTATTTCCTTTTTGTTCTTTTATTCTCAGTTGAGCCCGCGACTTGTGCGGTTGCTTCCTGGGATCTACTTTAGACCTTTCGTTCTCCGGATACACATGTCCGCGAGTGTTGTAAATATCAATGAACACTTAGACTTATTTTCCTTTGTGTTGTTGTTGTTGATACCCTTGGTATCGTCAATGGGACTGTAGTCCACTTATATGCCTTAGTAGGGTTTTTTTTTTTGCCAGATGCTGGGCTTGCAATACCTCTTATGCATTTTAATGATTGTTTCTACCCGTATTTGGCGTTCCGGGGATGGTTGGTTATGGTCAATGGGTTCGCGATACCACTTATATGCCTTAGATGTTTTTGAGGGATTGTTCCTCAAATTTTGTATGTGTGCACAAGGATTATGAATGAAATAAAAAAGAAAAACAAATAAAGTTCTGGAAAATTTGTGGAGTTGATCGGGCTCCACGTTTCATTTAAAAAGGAAAGATTACATAAGTGATAAATTACATATGCTAAGATAGGTTCCGCTGCCGGGTATGACCGCGGTCAGCCTTACATAAAACAGAGACGCTTACATTTGATGTTATATGTAACATTTTTTGAGATTCCGGATGTTCCATGTGCGGGGAATATCTTGTCCGTCCGGACCTCTGAGTTTGTATGCTCCTCTCCCTAGTGCTTCCGCAACTTCATATGGGCCTTCCCATTTAGGACCCAACTTCCCGGTATTCTCAACTTGGCTTGCTTCGTTGCTCCGGTACACGTAATCCCCTGGTTTGAAAGCCATACTGCGGACCTTGGCATTGTAATATTTTTCCATCTTTGCCTTGCTTCTTGCTTCTTCAATGGCTGCTACTTCCCTTTTTTCTTCTAGGAGATCTAAGCTGAGGCGCAGGGCTTCATCATTTTCCATTGGGTCAAAGAGGGCACATCTTACAGAGGGTATGCCTATCTCTACTGGGATTACGGCTTCACTCCCATATGTCAAAGAGAATGGCGTTTCTCCATTGTTGGATTTGATCATGGTGCGATGGGCCCATAATACGTGCGGCACTTCTTCCAGCCAATCCCTGCTTCCTTGGTCTATTCTCGCCTTGATACCTTCTCCCAAACTCCGATTTGCCCTTTCCACCAGTCCATTTGCCTGCGGGTGTTTCACCGATGCAAAATGTTGTTTGATGTTGAGCTTCTCATACAAATCCTTGAAGGGGTTATCTCTGAACTGCTTGCCATTATCTGACACAATCTCCCCCGGAAGACCATACCTGCACACAATATTGTCCCAGACGAATTTCTTCACTTGGTTTCCGGTGATGGTTGCCAAAGGTTTGGCCTCAATCCACTTGGTGAAGTAATCGATTCCCACTATTAGGTACTTGATCCTTCCCGGGGCTTCTGGGAATGGGCCGCTGATGTCCAGGCCCCATTTGTAAAATGGCCAAGGGGCGGTAATGGGTACTAGGTTGTGCTGCGGATTTTTTGGTACTGGCCGATGAACTTGGCAGTCTTGACACCTTTGGATGACTTCTCTTGCGTCATTGTGCATGCTAGGCCAGTAGTATCCGGATCGAAGGGCTTTGGCTACGATGGCCCACGATCCTGAATGCATACTGCACGACCCTTCATGGATTTCTCTAATGACATAGTTAGCTTGCAGCGGGCCCACACACCGGAGCCAAGGTTCCAGGAATGATTTCCGGAAAAGAACCCCATTGACCACGGCATACTGTCTTGCCTTTATCCTTAGCTTCCGGGCTTTCTTCTCCTCTGCCGGCAATGTTCCGTTTTGCAGGTATTCCAGGAGCGGTGTCATCCAAGTGTCACCTTCCTCTTCTATTATAGACATGAATTCCTTTTCCTTGATGGATTTTTCCTTGAGAACTTCAACTAGCACTTGCTTGCTCAGGTGGGTGAAACTGGTGGAGGCAATCTTACTCAGCGCGTCCGCTTGCTTGTTCTGGCTCCGCGGAACTTGCCTTATTGAGAATGTCCTGAAGCCTTCTATTAGCGTTTTTGCCTTAGCCAAGTATTGCACCATAGCTTCTTCTTTGGCCATGTATGAGCCATTGATTTGGTTTGCGACTAGCCGGGAGTCGACATTCGCGGCTAGGTCCTTTACCCCCATCTGTTGAGCTATCCTTAAGCCAGCTATCAATGCCTCATACTCTGCTTCGTTATTTGACGTTTGGAACTCGAAGCGGAGGGCATATGTGAATTCTGTGCCTTCCGGATTTGTCAGGATGAGTCCTACCCCGGATCCTTCTTGGCATGAGGATCCATCCGTATAGAGGTTCCAGGGTTCTGCATAAGGAAGCTCTTCCGCTGGTGGTTCTGTTGCCGTGATTTCTTCTTCAGGTATTTCCGCGATAAAATCAGCCAGGACTCGTCCTCTAATCGCTGTCCGCGGTCTGTAATTGACATCATGTTCTCCTAACTCAATGGCCCATTTTGTCATTCTGCCTGTTTTCTCTGTTTGTGCCAGTACTTGCTTGATAGGTTGATCCGTGATAACCACAATTGGGTGGGCCTGGAAATATCTTCGGAGCCTTCTAGCCGCGTGGACTAGTGCTAGCACTAGCTTTTCCATTGGGCTGTAGTTGATCTCCGGACTTTGCAAGGCACGGCTAATGAAATATATGGGCATCTGGTTCGTTCCTCTTTCAGCTAATAGGACGACACTGATAGCTTCTTTCGCCGCGGAAAGATACATTATTAGTTCCTCTTTTAGCCGGGGGGCCGTGAGTTTTGGGAAATTAGCAATGTGCTTCTTCATTTCTTGGAAGGCGGCTTCCGCTTCTGGTGTCCAGTGGAAGTCGCTCTTCTTGATGCATTTTTTCAGAGTTCGGAAGAACGGCAGCGATTTTTCCGCGGATTTGGACAAGAAGCGATTGAGACTTGCTAATTTCCCATTCAGGCTTTGCACCTCTTTCAAGGTTCTTGGGGACGGTAATCCGGCCACCACTTCAGATTTCTCCGAACAGGCTCGGATCCCTTGTTTGCTGATTAGGTGTCCCAGGAACATTCCTTCTTCCGCACCAAAAGTGCATTTCTTTGGATTTAGCTTCATGTTGATTCGCCTGAGCGTTTCAAAGGTTTCCCCCACGTCTCTTAGTATCTCAGTTTCTGAATAGCTTTTTATGACCAAGTCATCCACGTATACTTCCAAGTTCCTCCCGATCTGCCTTTCGAAAGCTTTATTGATGAGACGAAAAGTGTTACGCTTTTAGGGGGTCATTTAAGCCCTAATTCGTATAAATGTGATCAAATATTGCCCTAAATCGTTCCTTTTGTCATTTTAGGTACTTTTGAGAGGAATTCTGGAAAACATGCATATTCGGACGTTTTTGGAGCATAAAAGTGAAGAAAATGACNAGTTGATCTCCGGACTTTGCAAGGCACGGCTAATGAAATATATGGGCATCTGGTTCGTTCCTCTTTCAGCTAATAGGACGACACTGATAGCTTCTTTCGCCGCGGAAAGATACATTATTAGTTCCTCTTTCAGCCGGGGGGCCGTGAGTGTTGGCAAATTAGCAATGTGCTTCTTCATTTCTTGGAAGGCGGCTTCCGCTTCTGGTGTCCAGTGGAAGTCGCTCTTCTTGATGCATTTTTTCAGAGTTCGGAAGAACGGCAGCGATTTTTCCGCAGATTTGGACAAGAAGCGATTGAGACTTGCTAATTTCCCATTCAGGCTTTGCACCTCTTTCAAGGTTCTTGGGGATGGTAATTCGGCCACCACTTCAGATTTCTCCGGACAGGCTCGGATCCCTTGTTTGCTGATTAGGTGTCCCAGGAACATTCCTTCTTCCGCACCAAAAGTGCATTTCTTTGGATTTAGCTTCATGTTGATTCGCCTGAGCGTTTCAAAGGTTTCCGCCACGTCACTTAATATCTTAGTTTCTGAATGGCTTTTTATGACCAAGTCATCCACGTATACTTCCAAGTTCCTCCGATCTGCCTTTCGAAAGCTTTATCCACTAGCCGTTGATACGTGGCTCCCGCGTTCTTCAAGCCGAAGGGCATCTTCTTGTAACAGAAAATCCCTTGGTTCGTGTGAAAAGCGGTCTTTTCTTCGTCCTCCACGGCCATTTGAATATGGTGGTACCCTTTGTACGCGTCCAGGAAGCATTTGAATGTGTAACCGCATAACGATTCTACCTTCCAGTCGATCTCAGGGAGGGGGTAACAATCCTTTGGAGAAGCTTTGTTCAAGTCTTTGAAGTCAACACACATCCTCCAACTTCCGTCACTCTTTTTGACGAGAACGGGGTTTGACAGCCAGTCGTGGTAGTGGACTTCTCTCATGATATCGGCCTCAACGAGTTTGGCCACGTCATCATTGATGGCTTTGTTCCTTTCCGGGGCTTGTCCCCTTTTGTGACAACCGTGATTTTTGCAGGTTAGTTTGACTTATAGTTTCTAGTTGTTTAACTTTGCTTGGTGTGAATTAAGTGTTTTACATGGTATATGTGTGAGTTATATATGGTATAGTTATGATTAGTAGGAATGTGGCACTAAATCCTTTTGCGTGTAAGGTTATTGAGATGATTTGAGTAGTGTTGAGTTTGGTAAATTCATTTTGAACACCTTGCGGGTGTGGAGATGAATTGTGTAGTTTTGATGTTTTTGCGGTTTTGTGTAACGAGACTTCATTCAAGTGTTTGAGCGTAAGTAAGTTACGAGGAGATTATTTTTATTAGGGTTAGCCCTTCTGGGAAAGTTAAGTTTTAGGTTATGTTAGACTCCCACGAAAAGGATTCGCGATAAAAAGTTGTGGAAGTATTTTTATAAAATCATAACTTTTTAGTGTGCGTTCAGATCCGAATCTGGATGGTTAACAAGTTTGATTTTCTTATGAGTATTTGTGTGTGTTATTAGACCATGGGCTTCTGGGATTAGCTTGTATGCTTATGAGAGACCATGGTGAATTTTTGGTGTGAGTTGTTAAGCTTGTATGGTCATTATTTTATGTGGGTGAATGTACCCCAAAATTCTGCGTTTTCTGAAATTATAAGTGCAAGGGATTTAGTGAGCATTATTGGTTGTTGGTGTTTAGTATGGAGTCTAGGAGATCCATGGTGGATCATATGAACNTGGTAGCTGCGGCGGTAAACTTGGCAGTCTTGGACACCTGGTTGGATGACTTCTCTTGCGCATCTGTGCATGCTAGGCCAGTACGCTATCCGGATCGAAGGGCTTTGGTACCCGGGATGCCCACATCGGCTGAATGGCATACTGCACGACGCCTTCATGGATTTCTCTAATGAGCATAGTTAACGCTGTGCAGCGGCCCACACACCGGGGAGCCAGCAGGTTCCAGGAATGATTTCCGAAAAATGAACCCCATTGACCACTGCATAACTGTCTTGCTTTATCCTTAAGCTTCCGGGGCTTCTTCCCTCCTCTGCCTGCAAGTGTTCCGTTTGCAGGTATTCCAGGAGCGTGTCATCGAAGGTTGTCACCTTCGCTCATGTGCTATGTATAGACGATGGAATTCCTTTTCCTTGGGATGGATTTTTCCTTGAGAACTTCAACTAGCACTTGCCTTGCTCAGTGGGCTGAAACTGGGGTGAGAGGGCCAATCTTTACTGCGAGCGCGTCCGCTTGCTTGGTTCTGGCTCCGGCGGAAACTTCCTTATTCGGAGAATGTCTGAAGGCCTTCGTATTAGTGTTTTTTGCCGGGTTAGGCCCAGATTATGCACCAGTAGCTTGCTTCTTGGCCATGTATGAGCCATTGAGTTTTGCGTTTGCGACTAGCCGGGAGTCGACATTCGGGCTAGGTCCTTTAGGCCCCCCAGTCCTGTTGAGCTATCCTTAACCAGCTATCAATGCCTCATACTCTGCCTTCGTTATTTTGACGTCTTGCGAAGCTGAAGCGGGATGCATATGTATTCTGTGCCTTTCGGACATTGTGTCAGGCATGCAGTCCTACCCCGGATCCTTCTTGGGCATTGGAGGATCCATCCGCTGGATAGAGGTTCCGAGGTTCTGCATAAGGAAGCTCTTCCGCTGGTGCGTTCTGTGCTCGTGATTTCTTCTTGCGAGGTATTTCCGGCGATTAAATCAGCCAAGGACTAGTCCTGCTAATCGCTGGTCCGCGGTCTGTAATGTGACATTCTCTTGCTTCTTCCTAACTCAGATGGCCATGTTTGTCATTCCTGCCTGTTTTCTCTGGTTTGTGGCAGTACTTGCGTTGATAGGTTGATCCGTGATAACCACAAGTTTTGGTGGGGCCTGGAAATATCTTAGGAGCCTTCTAGCCGACGACAGCATAGCTTTCCATTGGGCTGTTAGTTGGATCTGCCGGACTTTGCAACATCGGCTAAAAATGTATATGGGCATCTGCTTGCCTCTTCAGCGAAAACGACAGGGCTGATAGCTGGCTTGCCGCCGGAAAGATACATATTAGTTCCTTTGTCAGCCGGCGGGCCGTGAGTGTGTGGGCACAGTTAGCAATTCTTGCTCATCAAACCCCTGTGTCCAGGTGAAGTCGCTCTTTTGATGCATTTTCAATTCGGAAGACACACGGCAGCGATTTTCCGCAGATTTGGACGAAGAAGCGATTGAGACTTGGCTAAATCCCATTTCAGGCTTTGCACCTCTATGTTCAACGGTCTTGGGTGATGGTAATTCGGCACCACTTCAGATTCTCCGGACAGGCTCGGATCCCTTGTTTGCTGATTAGGTGTCCCAGGAACATTCCCTTCGTTCGCCACCAAAAGTGCATTTCTTTGGATTTAGCTTATGTTGATTCGCCTGAGCGTTTCAAAGGTTTCCGCAGTTCACTGTAATATCTTAGTCGAATGGCTTTTTATGCCAAGTCATTCCCGTATACTTCCAAGTCCTCGATCCTGCCTTTCGAAGCTTTATCCACTAAGCCGTTGATGAGCGTGGGCTCCCGCGCTTCTTTCAAGCCGAAGGGCATCTTCTTGTAACAGAGAAATCCCTTGGTTCGTGGGTGAAAAGCGTCTTTTCTTCGTCCGTGCCACGGCCATTTGAATATGGGTGGTAGCCTTTTGTCGCGTCCAGGAAGGCATTTTGAATGTGTAACGGCGCATGAACGAGTCTACCTTCCAGTCGATTCTCTAGCGGGAGGGGTAACAATCCTTGGTGGAAGAAGCTGTTGTTCAAGTCCTTTGAAGTCAACACAGCGATCCTCCAACTCCGTCACTCTTTTTGACGAGGAACGGGTTGGACAGCCAGTCGTGTAGTGGAGCTTCTCTCATGGATATCGGTCCTCAACGAGTTTCGCCACGTCATGCATTGATGTCGCTTTGTTCCTTTTCCGGCGGCTTGTTCCCCTTTTCTTCTACTTATCCGGCATATCCTTCCCGGAATGGAGATTGGTGTTCCCGATACTCCGCGGTACTCCTCATGTCTGATGGTTTCCACGCGAAAATATCCAAAGTTGTGTTTTTAAGCACTCGCAGGTCGCTTTTCCTTGGTCTGTGTAGGCTTCTCCTATGGTGATAGTTAGTCCGGATATTCTGGGATGTATTGAACTTTGGAACCTTCTTGGGCCGGGTTGCCCAGTCGGTGTGAGGCTGTGGGTTCCGTTACCATTACGACATTCAACAGGCGACGGTTTTTGTCATTTATGGGTTGTCTACGTCTTCGGTGGGAATTTATCATACCGGAGCCGTGGGAGGTATGATTTAGTAACCTTATCCCCGGCCTGCCGATGATTCCAGTTGTACTAGGATGGAGATCTCACAACATGATCATTCCCCATGCGCTTGCCGACGTTCTCTCATCTCTTAGTTAAGTTCTATAGCCAGTCATAGTGCAACATGATAATTCGATATCCATGCTTACTCAAGTAATTTTATTTCTTACTACATTGTAATCTGTAAGTTTCTAAGAGAGAGAGAGGAGGAGAAAATGTCACACGTAGAAATGGTCTCTTGAAAAAAATGCTTACTATCGATGGACATAGTAGCGGAGCCAGGAATCGCAACAATGGGGACAAAATTTTTATACATGTGACTATAGTCTTTCGCAGTAAAAGCAAAAAGGAACGCTCATATTACCCAAACACGTATGTGCATAAAAGCTGTAGCTAAATACACCGTATTGTGAGATGAGCAGCTTATCAGTGAAATATGAGAGAGCTAGAAGACAAAAAAAACTTTTGTTACATTGTGGGAACAACAAATAATCTAATGCGTGAAAAAAAGATTGTAAACTAATTGGTGGCTTTAGGGAATAATCTACGAACAAAAGGTGCTCATATAAGCGCAAAAAAAAAAAAAAAAAAAAAAAAAAAAAAAAAAAAAAAAAAAAAAAAAAAAAAAAAAAAAAAAAAAAAAAAAAAAAAAAGGAAAAAACAGGTTACTATATGGGAAGAAAAACGAGACACCAAGATTGAGCAAGAACATAACAATTGCAAACAATATCATCTGATGTTGTTGAAGATATGAAATTTCTTTTACAAGTTAGAAAAAGCCATTACTTAGGGATTTTCTAATATGGGGCAAATGACGAAAAAATGCATCGAACTTGACACTTTTTGTGATTATGTGTAGCTAACTATTTTTTTTCTTATTGTGTGTACTCAACTTTCGAATTTCGATCATTGTATGTATTTTGTAACTATTCTGCCATGTAAAATGACCATTTTACCCTTCAAAATTTGAAAAAATTGAGGGTAAAATGGTCACAAAATACACACAATGATCGAAATTGGAAAGTTTAGTACACACAATAAGAAAAAAAATAGTTGGCTGCACACAATAACAAAAAGTGTCAAGTTCGATGCATTTTTTTGTCATTTGCCCTTCTAATATGTGCCACAATGGCATATGTTTATGTGTATTTATTGAACATAACAGTTTCCTAAATCATGTTAATTTCTATATAGAACATTATCAAACATGGTAAATGAAAGCAAATTAGGAAATTATTAATATCAAGTGACATTTAAACATGGTAACTTATGTTTATTGAATGGTTCAAATTGTGTGCCACCATGACACAAGTTAGAAATAAAGAATTGGGAATAAAAAACAAAGGACAACAAATAACATTTTACTATTTTAATTGGTTTTGCTAACAACAAACTATTTCATAATTAAAAAAATCAGCAATTAATGAACATCAAACATACTATGTTTAAAAATCACATTTAATGTTTAAAATGAATCAATGTATATAATTATGCAATATATTAGTTTATTGGGTTTTGCTAACCACAACCCATTGAGATGTGATTAAACTTAACATAAATAAAAATTCAACATTTAATTAACTACAAACATTCTATGTATAACAACATTTTTTATAATTATAATCATTAAATATGTATTAATATGAAAATAATTAGTTTATTAAATGCAATCTTCACACAAATCATGATGCTTAACCACCACCCAATGGCTTTTAAAACCCTAGTTTATTTAATGACTAGCAGGGTACCCGCGCGATGCGGCGGCGGGTACCCGGTGACTATATCTTGGGGCAATGTAATGTTATTCGGCCATACTTTTTTTAATAATAACTTTACGAATAACAATAATTTTAATTAAAACAGTAGTATAATTGCAAGTAGTTAAAAAGTTATGTGCTTGTCAACGCATTGTTGCGGTGACAAATAGGTGGATATTGGTTGCTTGACGATGTAGGAGGTCGTAGTGGTCGACATTAACGGGTAGTTGCAAATAACTAAATGGTTGTGTGATCACATACTTATGCATATCATTTATAACATAAAACTTTTTGATGCGTTTAACATGTTACCTCCAAGATTCAAAAGAAGGTTTCTATATAAGCTATACAAGCTGGGGCACCCGCGCGTTGCTGCGAAAATGTTGTGTTTAATCTAAACTCGAAATAAAACGATCGAAAAAAAATTGTTATTAAGGACTAAATTTGCAAAAGATCGATAAAGGGGGACTAACAGTGCGATTTACAGCTAACCTGAGGGACCATTTTCGTAAATTCTTTAGGAATAGTACACACACAACCTAGAAAGCACGAAACAAATCGTATTTGCCAAATAAATTGATTTCGAGAAAGTTATGCGTATTTATACTCGTTTTTATTTGAAGAATTATTTCGTAAACAATGACGCAAGTTTCGCAATTTTTTGAGGGCGTTTGGTACGTCAAATGGGTACCGCAGTGTTTTTATCAAAAGTTTAGCTAACTTGTCACTTTTACCCCTCCGCCCCTAGTTTTATTTCTATCCCTCTAGTTTTGACTGTCCACCTTTGGTCCCTCCCAATTATATAAAACACCCACCCCTTTTCTCTCTCTTCTCATAACTCACACACATTCATTAATACTTCTCTCTCCTCAACTCCGGCCACCAACGTCGCCGGAATAATTTCCGATGATACTTTTTATTCGCTGAATCAATAGATCGGCTTATATACTTCATTTCTGGTGATTTTGAGCGCCTAACGCGCCGTGTATCACCCCCATGCGCCACCACATCCGCCGCCTCCCACCACCTTTTACATGTTGGTAATACGACGCACGCGCCATCCCTGTTCCCCCCAAACTTATAATTTTTTTTAAATCCATTTTTGTTATAAAAACTTTTATAAAAACTCTTTTAAAACGTTTTCATCCGTGACTTGGTCACGACTCGGCGACCCACCGAGTCAACTCGTTTGACTCCGGTGAGTTAACCCCTTTTTTCTTCTATTTCTTGTATATTATTAATTTTTTTTTATTCATTTTGTAGCATTTGGAGTTGTTTGGTTTGGTTTTGGGTTGTTTGGTCTCGGCAGCCTACGCATGGCTTGGAGTCGAGCCGTGACTCAAGGTGAGTCAAGGCAAGGCGAGGGTGTAGGTTAGAATTAGTTTGATGATTTTGTGTTTGGTTTAGATTTAGGATTTGGTTAGAGGTTATGATGGTTGTGTTTGGCTTTGTTTGTATTTGGATGAGGGAAATATGTACATACTTGACTTGTGCTTTAAATCATTGTATTTTGTGTTTTATGACTTGTATTAATTGGTTTAGGGGTGTTTTAAAGGCTATTTAATGTATAATTATCTGTATTTTGGTCTGAATTTCAAGTTATGCTTGTTTTGCTTGTACACAATGCTTTACTTGTTGTAATTATCAAGATTCCTTGCTTTAAAGAGTTGTAAACATTGCATAATTTTTTGTACATCTGAATTTTTTGGAGCGAGAGTCTTTTGTCTATTATAAGTAGTATAGATAATTTGTAGGAGGTAAGATTTTTTTCCTTTTATCTTTAGATATATTTGGGGTTTTTATTAGTTTTAGAGGGCTTTTTCATTTCGCTAGACTGAAGATTGGGTTGAGCCCCAGGTAAATAAATGGCCCAAAACCCTTATCTTATTTGCTGTTCCAATCCGCTAGGGCCCCGCGCGCCCGCCCCCCCCCCCCCCCTTCACTTGCCTCCGCCCCACTCTCCCATTTTCCCTTGGTTTGCCCTCGATTACAGCTTTCCACAAAAGTTGGTTTTCTCTTTGCCTTTCAATCGTCAGGTAACATCATCATCATGTTAATTAATTTTTTTTTTTGGGTGCAAAGGTGAGAAATATATTATTGATCAAACATGTTCATTAATTATTTTTGTTGCTTCTCTTTACGATTTTATGGTTTTCAAAAATAATTCCAATTTTATGTTAAATAAACAATCTTGAAAGTGTTACAGATATGGATTTCTTTTTTATACGAGTTTTGATAATGACAAAATTAATTAATTTTTTGTATGATAATAGTCAAAGGACAAATATATCGTCAGATCAAGGGGAGGAGGAGCAAGAATGTGAAGACGTTGAAGCTGCCAAGGCTTCCTTGGAGGAATCTCGACTTCTGAACGAGAGACTCAAGAAAAAGTTTAATGAATTGACTATCGAGTTGAGGCAATCTTTGGAAGAGGAGAAGCTGTATGAAAAGGATTTAAGAGATGTGCGTAAGGAAAAAGCTGCAATTGAGTCGAGGATTAAAGAAAAACGTATACGAGCTCGACACCTAAAAGCGAAGCTGAAAGCGTTTGATTTGTTTGATAAGCGCTTAAAAGGAGCAAGTGTGTTGGAACTCAAGAAGGACTGCAAAGAAGACGACACTAAGTAAAACTCGATTATCTTCTATGAAAGCTTTAGGATTGTTGTGTCCCAAGAATTTTATTATGTATGCAAAAGTATTTGAATGATGTTAACATGTCGGTTTTCTAGTGTAAATTCTACTGAGCATATATGCCATCTTCTTAGCGTCCAATTGAACGTTTTTGGTGTCTTAATGATTTGATGAGTTGCAAATTTTGACATGGTAAAAGAGTATATAGGGTTAGCTGATAATCGAGAACTATTCTTTTCTTATACAAGTTTTATGATCTTATAAAGGATGATTTTGATTCAATCTGCACTTTCAGTTATTATATGTTTTTGATTGTTTCTAGTATCCTGCTGTCAATATGATATAGAGTCTGCGAACTCTAGCAAAATTTCATACAGAACAAAAAACTCGAGTTCGTATGTAAACATACATTAATACAAAAATATATCCAAGACAAACACCGGATATATGTGCACAGTTTTGCACCCAAGGTCACAGCTGCAACATGACTACACTAAATTCCAAGCACAAAATCAGATAATAATTTCCTAAACCACTGTATTTGATTGTTTCTAGAAAACAAGCCATTGCTCTTATGCAGAAATGAGTGATCCTGTACAAATAAAATGTGGGACTCCAATTTCAGATTTTATCAGAAGTCACTCCAAACCTGCCATAATACAGTAACGCACCCCATCAAAATGTGACACTATGGCGCAATGGGCTGGGGCTAGGGCTGGGTCTGGGGCTGGAGTTGGGGTTGGGCATTATAAGCCAAATTGTTTGGCAAATTAGTTGTAGCTGAAGCTTATTAATGTAAAAGTTTAAGCCCCCGTAAGCCCCAATAAGCCCTTTCCCAAACACACCCTATAGCCAATAGGCAAATGCAGCACAGCTCAGTCGTGCAAGTTTACGTCGGATTACGGAATTTGGAGTAATGATCGAAATTGAATGTTTTAGTTAAAAACGCTTCCCCATCTCTTACACCACAAACTGCTTGGAATCGTAGGTCAAAAAAACAAAAAGTGAATGCTAGTTTGTTATTTTTAACCACGAGACAAATGAATGGACATTTGCTAAAGAAAGATAAAAAGAATAGTACTACAACTAAACATGTTTCTAAAACAACTTAATTTTAAAAATGCTCCTCTTCACTTCTTTCAGTCTTGCAACATGAAATATGCTCTTCTCTTCTAGTCGATTAACTTTACTTCCCACAAATTACTACACAAATATTTTAATACAAAAACAAATAATATAGATAAGAAAAATTATTGGTGTGAGTAAAACATAAACTAGCACTACTTTTTTCACCTAGAACCATGTAAACAATCTGATAAAGAAAAGAAATAGAACTTGATCTTATGGGATGCAGGTATGTTTTAAGTTTTTAACAATCTGCATAACAGGACTTGCTAACTAATTAATGAAAGATTTCCAAAAAGAATATTTCTAAAGATTGAACACATAGTAATGATGAATGGAAAAAATACGGCTATGGCGCAGCGAATAGGGCACTATAATGGCTCTATGGAAACCATCATAGCTAAGTTCCATGACGCAGTTATAACATAAGTACACCGAGCACTCTAACCAAAAATAATGAACATGGAAACTAAGAAGTTTAACAATCAGGAACCATGCACAAAAGGAAAGGCATTCAATACTGCAAACTTGAACAAATATTGCGTTGTTCTACTAAAAAAGTTCTTAAACCAAAAATAACGAACATGCAAATTAAAAAAACACACAACCGACAACCATTCATAAAATACAGGTGTTAAAAACGACATATTAATTCAATCTTGCTTCAGCATCATGATTAAGCATCCTCATCCCAATCATCACCCCAATCCTCCTCATCAAAAGAATCCTCATCACAAGCATCCTCATTACAAGCATCCTCATCTGCAGTCTGGCCGGATGGAAAGACCTCCAAGTTCAAATATACAAAATAACCTTCCAACCTGGAAAACAAAAGCTGAAAGTGCCAATCACGATCTGTCTTGACCCAAACATTCCCAACTGATTTTAGAGGATGCTTGTAGGTTAGTTTGTAGCATCCAGGTGACAGCTTAAACTGCTCCTCAATCATACTGATAACATCTTCGAACGCATCAGTGGGCTGCACAGTACACCACTTCTGCATATTCTTAATAACAATAGTTATTTTATAATCATCCACATGAATCCTTTTTAGTGATCCGCCAACCTCCTTCCAAGTAAAGATGTTTAATTGCTCTAGCTTTGCTTTGAAAGTCGACAAGTCAACTACATATAAACATATCAAAACTTGATAAAACTTGCACAAGATAGTATAATATCAATAAGAAAACAATGCAGATAAACAAATTCAGGGTGCTGATAATAAAAGATATGTATATAAATTCGAAACTGGAACAAAAATTAATTACTAAACCAAAGTTAATTAACTCATATGGGTACAGACTTAATAGATTTTTGGAATCTGAATGGGTATGGTAACCTGAAAACAAGCATTTAGTCTTCAACATGGGCTCGGGTATAATTATTAAAATTCATTTTCAATATAGGTATACGTTTAACTGTTGTGTTGGTTAAATGTAATATGAATAATAGAAAACAAAAGCTAAAAAAGCTAGCCATACAGATTTCTTCATGTTATACTAACTAAAAACCAAGATGAGAAGAATTAAAAGAAAATATGGAAATTAGAGATAGGCACTATGAATCAATTCTATATAGTCTCAGGTAAGTTTATGGGTCACATTTCCACATGTTAAAAGCAAATCCACAACCAAATATTTATTCATGGGAGTGATACCAAATGTATGGAATTTAGTAACACAGCAATTAGTTGTAATGCATAACAATTACAACGCTGAACTCTATTGGCAAAAATTTATGTTTAGAAAATTCATCAAAGAGTTATGGTGAATATTATATAATAGACTAAAAACAAAAACATTTGCATGGTATGGTGGTACTAATTAATTGCATAGAGTTTGAGAATAAATTCAGTATCAATTAAGAAATTACCATTAAATAAAGCTCGGGCTTGCTCAAAAGTCACTGTTCCATTGTTTAGCGAAACAATTGCTTCTTTTGTAAAGGGAAGTGGAACTGAAACTTGCTCCATCAAATTCTGTCAGAGATTAATCAACTCAAACTATTACAAATTACAAATCAGATTCAAATACATACATAAATGTACAAACATATGTGCAACACATATTTAATAACTAAAAAGCATTCATACCTGGTTCATAATAAACAATAAGAAGTATCTCAACAAACACCAAACAACAACGCTAAACAGCATTCATGATTCAAAACACAAACATATACATAATCCTAATCTGAACCACCACTAAAAATACACAAATTACATGACTCAAGTTATATCCAAATACCTTATCACAAGCGTCCTCATCGCAAGCATCCTCATCACGAGCATCCTCATCAGCAGTCTGGCTAGATGGAAAGACCTCCAAGTCCAAATACACAAAATAACCTTTTAACTTGGAAAGCGAAACTGCAAAGTGCCAATCAAGATCTGTCCTGACCCAAATTTTCCTAATTGATTTGTTAGGATGCTTGTAGGTTAGTTTGTAACATCCAGGAGACAACTTATGATTATGCTCAATCATACGGATAACATCTTGAAACGAATCTGTGGGCTGCACAATATAACAATGCGCTGCGGGCTTCACATAAGTATAACAATGCGCTGCGGGCTTCACANTTTTGCGGAGGTGGGTACCTATATGAAGCAAATGCCAAGGATGGGACTTGAACCTGGGTCTATTGACTCAAGCACAAGTGCTCCAACCATTGGACTAATGCTCCATTGGTGCCACACAAATTAAATTATGTTATACTAAATAAAAACCAAGATGACGTGCAGAGAAGAATTAAAAGAAAAAATGGAAATTAGAGATGAGCACAAGGAATCAAATCTCTAAACATTGGGTCTCACGTAAGTTTATAGGTTTCATTTCCGCATCTTAAAAACAAATCCACAACCAAATATTTATTTATGGAAGTGATACCAAATACACCCTAAATGTATGGAATTTAGTAACAAAACCATCTGTTGTAATGCATAACAATTACAACGGCGAACTCTATTGACACAAATTTATATTTAGAAAATTCATCAAAGAGTTATGGTGAATATTATATAATAGACTAAAAACAAAAACATTGGCATGGTACGGTGGTACTAATTAATTGCATAGAGTTTGAGAATAGATTCACTATTAGTTACTTAAGAAATTACCATTAAACAAAGCTCGGGCTTGCTCAAAAGTCACTGTTCCATTGTTTAGCGAAAGAATTGCTTCCTTCGTAAAGGGAAGTGGAACTGAAACTTGCTCCTTCGAATTCTGTCACAGATTAATCAACACAGACTATTGCAAATGTACAAACATATTTAATAACTAAAAAGCTTTCATACCTAGTTCATAATAAACAATAAGAAATATTTCAACAAACACCAACAACAACACTAAACAAAATTCATGATTCAAAACACAACCCCAAATCTGAACCACCGCTAAAAATACACAAATTGCATGATTCAAGTTATATCCAGATAATAAAAAAGATCAACTACATAAATACCATCATAAGAACTAATTTAGCCATAACTTAAAAAGTATCAAACAAAACTATAACAACAATTCGAACATACACCTTACAATATCACTAAACATGATTCATGATTCATGATTCAAAGTAACAGTAGAAAAAAAATTCTAACAACAAATAGACCAAACACTGATCAAACAAATATAAAAGTCGGTATACATTCAAAAAAAAATCCTTTATACAAGCTGCTAGCATAATCAAATCAAACAAAACTTACTAATACTTATGACATAGATACTAATAAAAACAACAAAATACAAATCACGATACAGATAGATGTTGATTATTTAAAAAAAAATAATAAATAAAAAAAATCAGAGATCGAGGGTTTACAGATTAGTGTGTGAGAAGCGAATAGGACAATGAAGAATAGGGCTAGCTAGGATAAAGTTTATATAATTATAGGCATGCAATATCTTGTAAATCTTATGTGACACTGATTAAATCCCTGTAAAACCGATTATGATAATGACTATAATTATACTTTTGCATATTTACCCTGTAAAGTTTCTATATCACAATTTTTACCATGTATAGTATGACACAAACAAAATTGATTAACAAAAAACACTAATCCTACTCCACCTCAAAGAAAAACTAGTGCAATACCCGTGCGTTGCCCGGGTTAACCGTTTCAATAATGGTTTCCTTCCTTGTAATCTTTTTTCATGTAAACAACATTGCTGAGAAGAGAATGCTTTTCATGTGACATGGAAAATGCAGAGTAAACTATTATTGAAATAAACTTAAATGAAAGTATATGAGGTTACTATGTGTGTAGTCAAGTTGAAAAGCCACCTAATAATTTTTGTTGTCCACTAAAATGAAAGTAATACAGTCACGATAACGCCATTTAAAAAAAAAAAA
This sequence comes from Artemisia annua, assembly GCA_014162995.1. Lineage (NCBI taxonomy): Eukaryota > Viridiplantae > Streptophyta > Magnoliopsida > Asterales > Asteraceae > Artemisia > Artemisia annua. The sequence goes on along the minus strand of LBNU01005620.1, from coordinate 60,516 downwards.
CTCGTACTTATTCAAAAATATATGATATAGTTCATTTTCATCTCTTAACGTGTTGATAACATATATAAGTATGTGAAATAAATTCTAGCTAAAAACCTATGGATCCGCCACAATAATAGTAACAGACTAACAAAGATAATCTAATACCTTTGTTGACATGATCATAGTAAAAATTTAAAAGAAAATATTTATAAGGCTAATACAATCCTACTATAAACTTGGAATCCACCAAAACATAGTCATAGATCTGTATCACAGTCATGTCAACAAAAGGATCATTTGAGACATGCATGTAATGACCATGTTGATAATCTGTGCTAAAGAATGGTAGAATATGCGACTTATGAAAATTGCTTACAACTTCAGAGCCTACCAAAAGTCCAAAACCACATAAATATAGTTTTTTTTATTTTTATTTTTTAATTTTTATTTTTTTTCCCTTTAGAAGATTAAACACGTGTCCAAAACACTTAACCTAGTCATATTCAAAATCAAGGCTAGCTTAAGTGACAGCGTGTGCAACGGTGGTCCGTGCGATATCAGCACTCCTGTAGACTCTTTATGTATACTTTATACACATTCCCAAAAACATTTCGATATCGAGAAATTAAACTAACTTCAAGAAAGCACCTACAACCATGAACCATCAAATAATAATCATTAAATAATCAACATCGAGCAAATTAGTTTGAGGTATGGCAATTAAATGTATCATTTAAAAACATTCAAAACATACGTACAGTTAAAACTTACATTGCCTTGGTATCATGTCCAAAGACAATTGATCCTATATCAGTCAAGAGACAAACCTATCACATAGAGATAAAGAACATCAAATGAAATTTGGAACGTGTCATACAAAAAAGAACTCAAGAAGTAAGAACACCATTTTATCAAAATTAATACATGATGACATTCATGTTTGTACACAAGGGAGTAGGAAAATTGCCTTGGTATCATCAAATCATGACCGAAAGAGGCTCACATTGCAGAATGTCCAAACTTTCCATAGGATACGGTTAGATTGACATTCCAAATATCTACACAAGCAAAAATAAAGCAAAGAAGAAAACAATATACAACAAGTTAACAACTCACATGAGAGATCAAAGTTAATTGCAAAGCTAAAGAATGGTAATTTCGAGGATTTAGATAGAAGATTCACATATAAAAATAAGGACGAGATGAAGAGTAGTAAAATAGAAACGGTGATTTAGATGTCTTATATAATAAGGTAAATTTGAAATTTAAAAAATTTGTTAACTCTCTTAGGTTTGGATGTTGCACACCACATTTTTACCCATGCGTTGTATATCTATTAAACTAACTCTCCACTTTAAAAGAGTGAATTTACACGGTTAGGATCAAAGTTAAACATGATCCAACGCTAGAAAACAACTAAAAGCCAAATGCACCGTCGGCAATAGAATATGAACGTCTCCCTAACTATCTTTTACCGGTTAATTGATTTGTATGTTACTTGTGTGGATGAAGGGTGTATTCCTAATAACTCATGGAGTGGCATACATATCTCTCCAATTCTATGAGCTCTTATCTCGCCCTATGCCATGCACGGCACAACCATAGGGGTTGTAAACAGTGGCTCATGCGTTAAATACTACCTTAATAGCCTAGTATGCATTGGCTACATGTTTCCCAAGACGTTCAAGCACGTTAACATAAAGGAGGTTGGCCAGTTTTCTTGAGCCTAACATTGATGGAACAATCATCCCAACAAACAACAACACACACCAATCAACCAATAATTAATAGTTAGGTTTCATTAGATCTAAGCAAACACTANATCTCGTAAACACTGAAGATGCGGAGCATGAATAATAAGATGCGCCGCATAATTCTAAATCCCGGTAAATCATATAGATCCACAATCATGGTTTTTAATAATCTCAGCTGAATTATTGACATACATTTATCATGACAATAAGTTATAGTAAATTCAAAATTTTGTAATTTTGATAGTCAATAAAATAGTTTCATAGCTACTATAATTGTATATATATTCATATATTCAATTTAACCAAGAATTAACTTACCCGATCCGTTAATTTATAAGTTTAATCAAATCATAAAGCAAATTTTTCTTAAACTCACAACCATATCCCCATATATATTTACAATAATGCAATATCATAGATCTTAATTCCGCGAGAGAAAATTAAAGCAATAAATTACGCATAATTCGGATGCAATACCTTAATAATTCGGTTTACCAAGGAATTAAGAAGATAGTGTAGCCCATCGATGCATAATTTTTCTAATAATGTAAGTGGGTGTTTAAAATTTTCAGGCTAAAGACCGATGGTCAAAAGCTATATAAAGACAGTTCACGATGCGGCGCATTAGGTAACAATGCGCCGTATCTTGAAATAATATCTTCATCGTTAAAAGTGCAGACGATGCGGCGTATCAAGGAAATCGATGCGCCGCTTTTCTTCAATTAATTCAAAAACTGTTTTTAATTAAATATATAATACGCCGTATCTGTGAAAACAGATGCGTCGTATGGCGTTAGGGTTTTGAAAATTTTCTTTTAAAAACAGAATATGCCGTATCTAGAGGATAGATGCGTCGTACTCGAATTATTAAATGCGTTGTATTTTAAAAAATTAAAATGCAATACGCTGTATCTGAGGAACAGATGCGCCATATCGTTTGTATCAGCACAATACAACGACAGCAGTTAATGCAGAAAACAAAGAAAAAAAATTACAAAAAATAAAATAAAAACAAAAAAAATAGAAAATATGCAAATTATACAATGAATGCAATCTAACTAATATACAACAAAGTTAATGGTTAGAATCTAAAAACCTAATAAAAAGAAAAATCTAATTAAATTACTAATCAGCGGTCGCGATGTGTCGTTGCGGTTTAGCAGTATTAATGCTTACTCAAGTTTTAAATTACTAATCAGCGGATGCGCCATATCGTTTGTATCAGCACAATACAACGACAGCAGTTAATGCAGAAAACAAAGAAAAAAAATTACAAAAAATAAAATAAAAACAAAAAAAATAGAAAATATGCAAATTATACAATGAATGAAATCTAACTAATATACAACAAAGTTAACGGTTAGAATCTAAAAACCTAATAAAAAGAAAAATCTAATTAAATTACTAATCAGCGGTCGCGATGTGTCGTTGCGGTTTAGCAGTATTAATGCTTACTCAAGTTTTAAATTTATATTTACCCGACTTATCAATAACACACACACCTAACGAGCAGTGTACCCGGTCAGTATGAATATAATGGTAAGTAGAGTGTCGATCACTAAGAGTGGAACGTATTATCTAGTTATCCTAATCAGTATTTTAATATCCTAAGTTAGTTTTACAGCCTAATCTAACGAAAGGGGGTTCAGCCTGAGAGACTGGCACAGTTTGGTTGTATTAAACAGTAAATTAAACTAATGAGCACGAATCAGCGAATAGCAAACACGTACACAGATAGATAGTTAGAAGCAGAAAAAGGCCTGTCCTAATAGTTAAGTAGCTTGTCACTTGTTTTATTGCTAGTTCTATATGAAGTGTATATAATTAAACCTTTCTCGTTGGATCGCATTATATCGACAAGTAAACCCTTAATGATTACTTATGATTATCCTATTTATCTAAAGACATCAGCTAAATAGGCGAGGAACAGGTATGGTAGGCCAGAAGACTCAGCTAAACACAGAGGTAATCAATGCACTAATATAAGTCACCAAAGACATCATCATATAGACTTTAATTGATGGGAAAGGAATATTTAAGGGTGCGGTTTGGTGGCCGATGTCAGCCCATCAATCCTTATGAATTAAAGTGTACTATTACAATAAAACAAAACTACTTAACGAATTAAATACATACAGGACCTTCTTACAGCTCTAATATCTTCGATTTGGGTGTGTCTTGTGATGCTTCTTCGACTGAGTTCGTCTCCTTAGGGTTATGTTGCACACCAAATTCGTCTAGGTCTTGGGGTATTTATAGTTTCTGTCAGAGGGTACGATGCGGAGCATGTCAATAGTAGATGCGGCGCATGTACTTAACTTCGCGTAGGGTCCAAGATTAATATATTCTGGAATATTCGTACACCGTCTTCAGATGCGGCGTAACTTGAATCTTTATGCAGCGCATGTCCTTCAGTGTCTTGGATTGTATCTGGTGAAGTCTTGATAGTGATACGCCGTATGTAAGAAGTATAATGCGGCGTATCTGGAGTAGAACAAGCTTGATCTTCTTCGTTGACCAAAGTTTCTTAAGCAGCGCATGGTAAAATTCCATGCGGCGCATTCTTCAAAGTCAGGCAATGGTCTTCGAATTCATCTAAGTATGATATTGCGGCGTATCTGTTGATAGAGATACGGCGCATCTTCTGGATTTCAGTAGACTTTTGACATCTTGCTTGTTTTGCTCCATAATTCGTCCAAAATCGCCAAGTTTCACCAATTGCTTGTTTTTACCTGAGAATTACTAAAGTAAACAATTAAGTATCGATTCTCATAGATAATGTAATAAAACAAGTCAAATAAATAGGATAAATGATGACAATAATATGTACTTATTTGATGTCATCACTTATGCACAACATCATTAATTGCATCACCCCAATCAGTATACATCTCCCAAATGGACAAACAACAACATGTAATACCATAGGATCAATCACATTCCAGTTAAACATCATATTGCACAATGTTTTATACATTCCTACATTTACATACAACCTTATTTCTATTAGTAAACTTCTACAGAACACACTCAAATCTATCACATTCATACACAACACATGTACCTTTCAGGACCATAATGGAACTTCAACCCTTGGTACTCTCTGTGGTGGATTATATGTTTTACCAGCTTCACCTTCCTCAACTCCCTCTAATTCTTCACCAACATCTAAAATTCTCTCCAACACAAGTCAAGCTTCAATGTGGCATGCTAGGCTGGGACACCCATCTACCCAAGTCCTCAAAAACATCAAGCAACTTTCTTTTTCAGATTCTACATCTCTAGATACACCTTGTACTATATGTCCATTAGCTAAACATCATAGTTTACCATTTGAAGTTAGTCATTCTCATGCATCTATAATGTTTGAATTGGTCCACATGGATGTATGGGGATCGTACAATCACCCAACCATCAATAAATGTAAACTTTTTCTCACTATTATGGATGACTTCTGATGACATCAAATAAGTACATTATATTGTCATCATTTGTCCTATTTAATTGACTTGTTTTATTATATTTTATATGAGAATCCATACTTAATTGTTTACTTTAGTAATTCTCAGGTAAAAACAAGCAATTGGTGAAACTTGGCGATTTTGGACGAAATATGGAGCAAAATGATCAAGATGGAAAAGTCTACTTAAATCCAGGAGATGCGCCGCATCATTATAGATAGATGCGCCGTACTATCTTACTTAGATGAATTCGAAGACCATTGCCTGACTTTGAAGAATGTGCCGCATCAGATTATATCATACGCCGCATATGAAACTTTGGCCAACGAAGAAGATCCAACTTGTTCCACTCCAGATACGCCGCATTACATTATCAACATGCGCCGTATCTATATCAAGACTTCACCAAATACGATTCAAGATACTGAATGACATGCGCCGCATAAAGATTCAAGTTACGCCGCATCTGAAGNAGATAGATGCGCCGTACTATCTTACTTAGATGAATTCGAAGACCATTGCCTGACTTTGAAGAATGTGCCGCATCAGATTATATCATACGCCGCATATGAAACTTTGGCCAACGAAGAAGATCCAACTTGTTCTACTCCAGATACGCCGCATTACATTATCAACATGCGCCGTATCTATATCAAGACTTCACCAAATACGATTCAAGATACTGAATGACATGCGCCGCATAAAGATTCAAGTTACGCCGCATCTGAAGACGGTGTACGAATATTCCAGAATATATTAATCTTGGACCCCACGCGAAGTTAAGTACATGCGCCGAATCTACTTATGTGATGCACCACATCGAGCCCTCAGACAGAACCTATAAATACTCAAAGAGTCAGACGAATTTGGTGTGACAAAAAGTATATCAAAACCCTAAGGAGACAAATTCAGACGACTTGGCAACACAAGACACAACACAATTGAAGATCTTAGAGGAGTAAGAAGGTCCTAGATGTATTAAATTCATTAAGTAGTTTTATTTTATTGTAATAGTAAGCTTTAATTCATCAGGATTGATAGGCTTGTGGCCACCATACTGCTCCCCTTAAAATTGCTTTCCCATCAACTAAAGTTTATATGTTGATGTTTTTGGTGACTTGTATATGTGCATTGATAACCTCTGTGTCTAGCTGAGTTTTGCTTGGGTTACCATACCCCTTCCTCGCCTACTTATCTAGTTTCTAGAAAGTGGGATAGGCATAAGTGATCATTAAGAGTTTACTCGCCTATATTTATGATCCAACGAGACAGATTAGATTACGATACACAACATATGAAACTAGCAATAAAACAAGTGACAAGCTACTTAATCATCAGGACAGGCCTTCTATCTGTATCTATTATCTATTTGTGTACGTGTTAGTCATTCGCTGATTTGTTCTCATTAGTTTAATTTACTGTTTAATTAACCAAATCGTGCTAGTCTCTCAGACTAAACCCCCCTTGCGTTAGATTAGATTGTAAAACTAACTTAGGATATTAAAATACTGTTAGACAGACTAAGAATTACGTTCCACTCTTAGTGATCGACACTCTGCTTACCACTATATACATATTGATCGGATACACTTCCCGTTAGTGTGTGTGTTATAGGATAATTCGGCTAAATAAAAATGTAAAACTTGAAATAGGCAATCACCCTATACTACACCGTGACATGCTGCACACATCAAGTTTTTGGCGCCGTTGCCGGGGAGTGAATTATTAAAACCTGTTTATCTATTAGTATTTTAGTTAGATTTTCTAACTTTTTACATTTTTAGGTTTTTAGTTTTTTATTGCTAACTTTGTTGTATATTAGTTACATTGCATTCATTGTATAATTTGCATATTTTCTGTTTTTGTGTGTTTTTCTTTGATTTTAGTTTTTCTTTTATTTTCTGCATTTGCATTACACTTTGATCATTTCGCTACTCTTGTGCACAAGTTAGTTGATTTTCAGGATAATGGATGACTCAAGCATCACTATGGAAGATTACATTCTGAGCCTAACTGGAGAAGCTTGTTGGAATGATCAAATCTTCGATAACTGGAAACTCACAGTAAACGGTAAGGGTAGAAGGAAACTCAGTGCAGGTAACATTGAGTGTCTTCAATTCTTTGAAATTAAATTTCCAGCTATCATATACGATGATTCACTCTGCTATAAGGAAAGTTCTTTACAAAACTCCTCCCCAATATTTGATGATAAAAGTGAATTATCTTTACCTAAAACTGATTATTGCATGTTCATGTCTGAAAAGAAAATTTTTAAGAAACGGTTTGCTGAAAAGAAAATTTTTAAGAAACGGTTTGCTAAAAAGGAGAAATTTGATATATTAAAAATTGATACAAACCTCTTTTCTTATGAATTACCTAAATTTGAATACACCGAAATCCACGACGAAAGTTGTGATTCTAGTAAAAATTCCTCAGACATTTTTTTATACAATACATCATCTCTAAATCATGACCTTGACTTTAATAAGCTTAAAACATTATTTGTTTTTAACCATGGAATAAATTATTATTCACTAAACAATGAGGTTATGATTCACAATAAAAGGGTTATACCAATTATTCTTATGTTGAATTTATATACACCGTATGGTATACCGTTTGACCCCAAGTTGACGTATAAGGAAAAGTGTTGCAGAGGCCAAGGTATGTTTCTCGTTTGGTTTAATTTCCACTATAACGAGACACGGCGTATGTAACTCATATGTTGCGCCGCATTGCTGCTTAATTGATAACTTTGACCTGTCAAACAATTCTTAAATACGGCGCACTAACTAATTAGTTGCGCCGTATCAAACTTCAATAAAATATTTTGACCAGTGAGATATTATTTTTATATGCGGCGTATGACTATTAACACGATGCGCCGCATCTCAGACCCTCTATATATAGAATGAGATGCGACGCAGTTTTTTAAAAAACGGAAAAGAAAAACTTTTTATCGAAAGTCAATGCGAGATTTTATTGATTCCTTGCTAAAATTGTTATGATCCTAATCTCTTATTGATTATAAGGTACCAACTTATGTATCCCTTTATATTTCTTATTTTATCTACATGGTTTTTAAGGGAAGATTTGGGGGTTTGTGATTTTTAATCTAAGAAAATTAATTGATTGACGGATCGATAATTCGAGGATGATTTTAATGCAAAACCCTATGATTAATTTAATTTTACAACAAGTCGGGTTGATTAATTTTTAGGAATGACGTGATTAGGGTTTTTAAATTGAGGATTGTGGGATATTGGATTATATGGTTTGAAATTGTGAAATATAATACGATACGGAATAATCTAGGACTTTTTAGTACTTATTTGGTATAAAAGGGGTGCGGGACCTCGGGAAACGTGAAAATTGGGTATGCGCTGTTCATATGTCCAGACTAATGCGGCGCATATCTTTTGTTAAATGTGTCGTATTACTTATAATTAATTGAGTTTATGTACGATGATAAAATATGGCGTATCTCCCTATGATAATGCGGCAGATATGCCATAAGCCGCATTGAATTCCAAATACTCCATATCTTCCTTTACCTAATCGATGCGCCGTATTTACTTACTCAATACGCCTCATCGATCATATTTACAGAATACTGGACTAACTTTTTGTTTTGATAGATGATTCTTCAACGCAGGTTCATGGTTTCTGGAAGACCTCCCGATGAAAGACTCGGATTTTTCCGAACACCTTCCGACTATGGAGGACTACATGAATGTATAACAGGGGGGCTATTAATTTAGCTAAATCTGAATGTGGCCCCTGTGATATTAGGTTACTGGGGGAACAGTGTGCATACTGTGCCAACGACCGCATACTATGCACACTTGAGGCGTATGCTTTTACCCCAAGGGCCACTAAAAATATATATATCTATATATATATACATTTTTGGATGACTACACGCACTATGGCGCTATCACTTATACAACAGAGGAATATCGGGGAACTAAGAATAATGAGCGCACTTTTGTTATTCCATGTCATATAATTCATAGCTTTCTTGCTTTGCTTTGTATTATTCCGATGTTATTAACCTCTTTATTGTATTAATCTTGGATCCCACAAGTTAATACATAAGGCCTTTTGATCAATGATTGTTATGATTGTAAAGCCTGGCATTAAGTTCAGCATTCATTTGGAATACTTGTGATTGATAAAGCCAGGAGGGATCTAACAATTTTGACACAGACTCTAACAGTCTGTTTGGTAACTACATGCGCCGCATCTAGTAAAACAGATGCGACGCGTCCTATCTTTTACTTTATTTTATTTCGTATTAATTCCAGGCTCGATACGGCGCATCCCTTTCCATGGATGCGGCGTATCGACTGATCTGATGATTTTTACAGTTTTTAATTTTCAATTCTTAGGTTTTATTTTTACTAACTACTAATGAATTACGCACAAGTAGTGATTTTCTTAATTCAGGTGTGTTGCTTAATGGTGGTATTTTATATTTTCTGTACTTTCTGTGGAAACATCATTCAAGAAGGATTGAACGCCTCTCATCCACAAGAAAGTAGATTTTGCTTACAAACGCATAATGAGGATCAAACCGAGCAAATCTCAGGGGAGTTTTCTGTTCTAATTCTTTTTATTTCCTTTTTTTTAACTTTTAATACAAACAATGAGGACGTTGTTTAACTTAAGTGGGGGGATGGAGAATTAGAACGCTTACTTGTTATAAATTTTCAAAAATATGCTTTAATCTATACTTAATGTATCAAAATTTAAAAAAATTTAGCATGTTTTTGTTAAATCTAAGTTGCATAGCCGCACACATAACTTTGTTTGTTAAAATATTTTTGTGCATGTGACTAGTAAATTTTAGAACTTGGCTTGTATACTATTTGAGTCCACCATAATGAGTATTATCGATATAATTGGAGTGACTTGTCTAACTTGGTAAATTTCTAGGATTACACCCAAAAAGCCTATTATATGTTTTGTGTTATTAACTAACTACACTGGCTAGTTAACCCCCGTATAAAACTATTTGTTACTCTCATTTTTAGAGTAAGATACCCCTAGAAAAACCCTCAGAGCCATTCCTTTCGTTTCATACACCTGTATAAATTGTTTCGTTACACCTTAAACCTTAGCCTACCCTATAGATTAATGTCCGTGGTAAGTTGCTTTAGGCAAAGTGTGTTTCCTTACATTACCTGTGTTCGCGTGCGTAAATTCATTATATTTGGTTAGGTCAGAAAATTGCACAATGCAGTTGGAGTGAAAGTAAATATTGTATGATTTGAGTCTTATTATTTTTCGTGTGTTTACTACTTTCACTATTTACCGTTATTTCTGAAGTTATGAAAAGTATAGAAAAATTATTCAGAGTTATCATTATAGTGATGTAGTGAAATTTTACACATCTTAGTAAAAAAAATAGAAAAAATAGAAAAGAAAAAGAAAGAAGAAAAATTGGAAGTTTGTTTTAGCCAATTATGTAAAGTTTTGTATTAAGTGGATGATATCGCCACTATTTGTTGTTGTAATATATTTATGGATTGAATGGGAGTTGGCCGTTATGGGAACGCCAACTAAGGTTTATTCTTTGATTAAGAGTTTATTGAGTATAATTCGTGTTTACCTAAAGCGTGAGTTACATGAGTCAAAAAGCGTGAGTTATTCAATGATATGAGTCTTATTCATGGGATGGTTGAGAAAGTGATTAACCACACTTAGGACCTTAATCTGTTTGTTTGTTTATTTTTTATTTTACATCAATTTATATCCTAAATGTTATCCCTACCCAACCGTATCATTGTATTCGTTATTAGCTTTCGAGCATCCGAATATGGTGATGGCCAAGTGAGAATATTAAATGTATGAATAAGGTAGTGACCATCCGAGAATTAGATTAATTGACTAACGCGCCAGCGATCTAGTGTGTGAATTGGTGACCATCCGTTATGCAAATAACAAGCTAGCGATCCAAGAAGTGCACTAGTGACCATCCGTTAGTTGAAGCGTCGAAGACTCGCGCTAGCGATCTGCTAAGTTTGTGCATGAGATGTTTGAACGAAGCTAGGTTTTAACCCTTAAGCCTCAAAACCCTTTTTACCGCTATAGACTTGTCACTCCTTAGCTTTAGTGGAGGAGATGTGTATCCTTGCCAAGCATATGATAGAATATTCGTCACAACTAAACAATTAAACGATTAGATCGGTTTGAATGATACATTTTAATTTTGTTTCTAACTCGTTAAGTGTTTGGTTTTGCAAATTATGATGAGACGAATAAGTGCTTAATTATAAAAATAAATCCTAATATCTTTTAGGATACATTTTCATAAATTATAATCTAAAGGTTTACTTGAGGACAAGTAAAGTTCAAGTGGGGGGATATTTGATGACATCAAATAAGTACATTATATTGTCATCATTTATCCTATTTAATTGACTTGTTTTATTATATTTTATATGAGAATCACTACAACAAAATGAAGCTATTGCAGCATTTTAAAAGCGACACTTTTGGAAATTGTTGCCTTTTTGACTTCAATAATAATAAAGCAACATTTTACTATATAAGTGTTGCATTTAAGGATCTAATGCAACATTATTTTATGAGTGTTGCATCCATTAGAAAAAAATACAACACTATATAAAAGTGTTGCACATTTTAAAGAAAAATTACAACACTTTGGTCCAAAATGATGCAAATCTTATTCAATCACGCAACATTTCAAAAAAGTGTTGCACAACATTACGAAAAGTGTTGCGCTCACATATGTTTTAGATCAAGGGCACTTAAGTTTTTTAGATGCTAACATTTAAGAGATTCTAATGAACATTTTTGAAAACCTCCCTCCATGTAGGCTACAAACTCGTATTTTGGGTTTCTAATATACAAAAGCTATGTCTATCGATCATTGCGATAGAGGATTACAACTCGCGCATTGCCGCGGCGGGGACAAACTATACATGGCAAAAAGTTAAAAATGTTAGCCAAGTGCACACATTTTTTGGACATAAACAATACACATGTTATAATTATTTGAAAATTAACCAAAGTCCATGCATTTACATAAATAGTTAATCTCGAACTTCATCTCAAATTAGCAAAATGCAATATTTGCCAATGTCTTTGTTACCATTAGAGATGCAAATTGATGCAGTGTTCCTGCAATTTTGTTAAGAAAATAAAAGGTATCATGAATAGGTATCATGAATAGGCACCATGAAAGTAAGATTATCATGCAATTAAAGAAATTATGGAAAAAAGAGTTTACTGCATCTATTGATATTGATGACATGGAATAAATCATACACAAAATATTTTCTTCAAATTGCTAACCTACTAAGGCATCACATGTGAAAAGCAAAAGCTACCTTATTCAAGATTCCCTGTTGCATCTCTCTACCTTACGTTTGATGATTCTTTCTCAATTTGATTTTCTCAAGCCTGTTTGCTTATGAGTGTGACTTATTTTAATCATGTGTCACCAATTGCCTTGTTCTTTTATAAAGGATCATGTTCCACACATACCTTCTTGTCCATTTTAAATCCACAATACTAACTTGCGCGACTTCTAACAGGTACTCTCTATCTCCTTTTCTGCAGCCCACATTCATTACCAAAAGTGGCAAGATGGGCGGGTTGGGTAACGGGTCATTTTTTAGCAATGGGCCTAAAAGTGTTGTACATTTTTATAAATAATTAATGCGTTAACCATGATTTAAAAAAATACTATCATTGAGATAATAATGTGCATTTTGAAACCCAAAGATTTAGGAAATTATATTCATTTCGTCATGGAGCTGCTCGCCTTACCACCCATTCAACACAAACCTGTTTTAGCTGGATGTCTAAATGTTGAAACACAAATAGAACTTCTTTTGATTTGAGCCATTGGATTAAATCCAATGGCTTACAAACACCCAACTTGACTCAAGTTCATTTTCCAGCTTGAGACAATCCTAATCCTTTTAGTACATTGGGTGAAGTTGCTACCTACAGTTAGGGAAGCTTATATGTTAATAATAGCCAGGCCACCCCAGCCATTAATTCAATCATACTTTAACACTTTAATTACTACGTTGCTGTCTAAAATATTTGACCAACTAATGCAACTCTTCCTTTCTTTTAAACAAATATCCCGAAAACATATACACATCTTTCTTCTTTTGTTTTTTTTTTCTTGCTTTCTCTTTTGCTAGTTCCTAATGAGCCAAATGCTCAACTACATCTGTTTAAAACCATACTAATTATCCTTTATCAGATGAGCAGAATTATTAAATCAAATAAACAGAATCACTAAGTTGTTATCAAATAAAGCATAAAGCATAATCAGATAAAAAGTATACTACCATTCCTTAATCATCAAATGTGATAGATTCTGACCTTAACAAATGGCACCCATGACCCATTTTGACCCGTTACTATCCCGCTAGTTTGACCTTTAAGCATTTTACAAACAACAAACTGAAGTGGCGTTTGGGATTGTTAATTTGAAACTGCTGTATAACCTGCCTATTTAGTATGTAGACGGTCATTTTCAGAAAGATAGGCATACCGTTTAATTCCAAACACTCAAAACTGAATACTCCCTCCGTCCCTAAATAAGTGTCCACATTTGACTTTTGAAGTCTTACTTATTCAATTTTGACCTTAAATATTCTTGTTTATTTTATATAATACTTGATGCAAAATATATGAATGAATTGAGTTTTATGTGTATTTTAATTTGGTATAATTTTTATCAATTATTATATAACATAACTAAAAATATTTAAGGTCAAAGATTCACAAAAAAGACTTCAAATGTCAAACGTGGACATTTATTTAGGGACGGAGGGAGTATCTATTTAAAAAGTTAGCTGGAAAAGCAATTAAATATGCAATTCCAAACACCCCCTGGTAAGTAAAGCAATAGCAACAAAATATACCTCAAGTGTTTGAAACGATCGTTTAAGGTACTCAACCTCAGACTCAGAATTGGATATATAAGGCATGGCACCAACTCTTCTAAACGCAAATGGTACATCAAGAGCCGCCTTTAAAAACTTCTCTGCATGCCCAAGCTTAACGTGTGTGTCATCTTTATACTCTCTTAGCTTCCGCTCTTCTTCTTTCGTTGGAGCCAATTTTAATAAACTTTCAAGAAGCTCGGTCCCTAATGTATCTGCATTGCCTGCATAATTATCCAATCTCAAAAGTGCATCACAAACTTCCTCAATGAAAGTGTTGTTGAATCAAAGAATACTACCATCAAAAAGTGCATCACAAACTTCCTCAATCGTCACATTGAGTGCCCGAAGTAAAATTGCAATGTTGCTAGCCGTGATGCCATCAACATCAGCAAGCCTCGAAACCATCAGCGAAACCACTTCTGCACAAAAAAACCTCTTCCCATGGAGTATTCATCTTCCAATTTGGCTCCAAAGGTAATGAAATACTAGACCTCAAGACCCTAAGTAACAACATATAGCATTAATTTACATGTATAAAATTAATACTTCAGTCACTTCTAACTAGCTTCCTAAAAGATAACACCATAATTTCTAATAAACTCTTTATGGCTACAATAAAATCTCCATGTTGCACTTTATTGCTAAGTTGCTACTCATTTTATCACTTTTTACCAACATATACAGACCATAGAACTAACTCCTCCAACAAGCACCTACGTTTCTAGCAGACTATATAATCGAAAAGTATAAGTTCTAATCTGCTAGCCGAAATGAAATTCCTAAAACACCATACAAAAAATTAACAAATTACTAATAGCATGACTGGCAATACCTGTACAGAGCAAGTTAGCCCAATAATCTGAAAAGGCGCAAATTTGAGCATGATATCATGTTTTATTAGCTTTTCAAGAAGCGTTTTATCTACAAAATCGAGCACGATAGCATGTTCTATTTCTCAACCACTTTCACACAATGAAAGCCACCTTGCAGAAAGTATTCCTTTTCCAAATTACCTCCAAGGGCAAGAGGATCCTAAACATCTATAGTATAAAAAACGCAGACATAAATGTACACATAGAATATAATTTATTGCTAAAGTTCCATTTAGACATTTCAGTGAACACTTGGCATTCACAATTTGCAGTTGTGTAACAAATATAAGTAGCAAACAAAGACGACTAACAAATGAAATTTACAATGCAACGAACCCTATTTTGTTAGTAGGTAAATTTGACCAGGTGTTGAGATGAAGTCTACTACACCACCCAAAAGGCAAAAATCATCAAATTCTAAGTGATGGTAGTGGTGGGTTATCATGGGTTTGACGCTTGTAAGTGGATAAGAAGGGAGATGAAGAAACGTGGTGTCTAACTGCCAACTATGGGTGAATAATTTGGCGGGGAAATTACTTTGGCGGGGAAATTAGCGGGCTCTGAAAGATGACCAAATTATCTTTGGCGGGGGAATTAGCGGGCTATCTAAACATGGATTTCATGGACTTTAAAGAGTGTTATAAAAGGTGTGCTATAGTTGGATGGCAACGGGGCAGGGAATGGCAGTAGGATGGCAACGGGGCAGGGAATGTAGAGGATTGTACTTTTCATTCCCATCCCCATTTTGCACTCTTCATCTCCATCCCCGTCACCATCCCCGGGGAATTGCTTTACATCCTCATCCCCATCCCCAATGGGGATCGGGGATCCCAGCGGGGATTCTAGGATTCTCCACCCTTATGAAGTAACAAAAAATTCCACCAATTTATCGAAAATATAAAGAATTTTGGCTCATAAAATACCTCAACAAACGTACATCATACATAGTTATATTAATTACAATTTCAATTCAACTTTAAAACATCGTAAACATTGATCAAATATAATATAAAAACAATATGGAGTATGTATCATATGTGCGTATTCGGACAAAATAGTTAAATAATAGGTAACCGACACTTATACTTCTAAATCTTAATGCGTTTATCCTATAAATATCATATATGCATATAAACCTACATGTCAATAATCATAAACGTATGTACATGTGCATATACAAGTTAACCGAGTATGGATAAAACATATGAATTTTAAATAATTATACACTTGAAAGATGGGGGTCGGGGGCCGGGTTCGGGGATTTATGTTATCCCCATCCCCTGTTAATATTTCAATATTTCAAGGGATTCCCCATCCTCGTCCCCATCACCGGTCAACTCGGGGATTCCCCAGTCAAATCGGGTTTGGAGATCGGGTCTCCATCGGGTACGGACTTTTTTGGCATCCCGATATGACAGTGCTAAAGCGTTAGGGTAGCTTCAAAGTTATCAATACATTAAGAGTTGAGACTGAAAAGGCGTGCAAAGGCGCAAGGCGTGATGAGTTCTTTTGAAGCGTTTAAGGATTTAAGTTATGGTTATTTAAAAAACGTTACAGCTTCACCATGACTCCTGAGATGTGAGGCTTGGTCATGCCTCACGCTATTTATACCTTTTGCTATTTATAATCTTGATCAAATCAATTATGTACCGATCAAATAAAAAATCATTATCTTGGCTACAATTATTATAGCCAATTGGTTGCAATACTTCATTAAAATTACATAAGAAATGATTCAGGGACTCACAAAAATAACTTAGGGACCTAAAAGACCCACAATTATAACAAAATATTGTAGGAGTCAACTACAAAAAATTATAACACTAAATTGTAGAAAGTTGGCTACAAAAAATTATAGTTAATATATGCCCTATTTTTAAACATAAGAAAAAAGTTAGAAATATGTTTGGTGGACCTAATAAAGGGGCCTAATGGTGGACCTATGGCTTTAAATATTTGTACGGTGCATGCACTGTACAAATATTTAAAGCCGCTTTAAATATTTGTACAGTGATATTTAAAGCCATAGATCCACCATTAGGCCCCTTTATTAGGTCCCTTTATTAGGTCAATAAGTCATTAAACTATAGTAGCATAGATACATAATTCATTAATAATTCTTGTTTGATAACCGTTAACAAACTGCTTCGACCTTAGTCCCCAAATATCCCTTTATCGCAATCTAAATCACCCTCACTCATTGAATAGTCCCATCGCCCCTATCTGTTTCTAAACGTAGCAACTCTCCTTGTGGAGCCTCATTTTTGTCTCAATCAAAGGTAAACTATTGAAATGTCTATCATGTGTGTTCTTATGTTATGTATTCTGTTCGATTTGGGTAATTGGGAATTCAGTTTACTTATTAATATTGTNCAACGGTAACTTTTTCTTTTTGGAACCATGAACCCAACGTTACTCAAAGGGCCTGTGTGTAATTTTCTTTTGTGCTTTCAATGTTACAACGCCCGTTAATATACCAACGTCAGTTATAACGCCTTGGTAAGTTTTGGAGCCTGGAAATGGTGTTAACGCCATAACGTGCGTTTCTTGGTTGCCACCTAGGAATAACGCCGTGCCTATGTTACCACTCCGTGCTCTCTAAAGAGTGTTATAAAAGGTGTGCTACAGGGAATGTAGAGGATTGTACTTTTCATTCCCATCCTCATTTTGCACTCTTCATCTCCATCCCCGTCACCATCCCCGGGGAATTGCTTTACATCCTCATCCCCATCCCCAATGGGGATCGGGGATCCCAGCGGGGATTCTAGGATTCTCCACCCTTATGAAGTAACAAAAAATTCCACCAATTTATCGAAAATATAAAGAATTTTGGCTCATAAAATACCTCAACAAACGTACATCATACATAGTTATATTAATTACAATTTCAATTCAACTTTAAAGCATCGTAAACATTGATCAAATATAATATAAAAACAATACGGAGTATGTATCATATGTGTGTATTCGGACAAAATAGTTAAATAATAGGTAACCGACAGGCGCAAGGCGTTAGGATAGCTTCAAAGTTATCAATACATTAAGAGTTGAGACTGAAAAGGCGTGCAAAGGCGCAAGGCGTGATGAGTTCTTTTGAAGCGTTTAAGGATTTACTAATATTTGAGATTTGAGCTTGCATTTACTAGTATTTTAGATTTGGTCTTGGATTTACTAATGTTTATATGAAATATGATATAAATCTATAAATATTTTTTACCGTCTTAATTCACTTCTTAAAAACATCATGTCGCCACGTCTCACGCTAAGCCTTTAGACTTGAGCATGCCAACATGCCACGCCTCATGCTATTTATTGTTGGAGTATGCTCGTGTCATAATAAATAATTATATGGCTAGACATATGTGAGCCTATGGGGTCACACACTTATACATAGAGACACCATTATATATATTGTATTTATCGTATTTACACTATATATACGACTACGTAACTCGGGATCAATAACGGGCCACTAATAACTAAGCTAGTACTTAGTTTATTGGATTGGACCAACAAATGGGCAAGCCCATTTAGGGCCCCCATGGCAAGCTAAGATGAGAAAGGAACAAGGGAGAAAGATCAAGGTGCTAAGTGTAACTATGATTATGTAAAGATCAACCTTGATTTGGTCTTTGATTTGGACTAATCATAATAACAACTTACCATATGTCTCTCTTCCTTCCTCACCCCTAAGGCCACGAAATTAAAACTCTTCCAAAAAGGGTTTTTGGTTTTTGATCCCATCTAATCTTATTCTAGTGTAATTCAAGGCTAGATCCCGTGTTACGGGGTCAAGACTAGCATCGGGTAGTGATCGGTGACGTGTAGTGTGTTTCTATCATAGAGGTGATCTATTTTGATCACTTGGTTTCATTGGTGGTTCATGTTTTTGGTGACGGTCTCCATACGATTCTACCGATCACGCTACAAAGGTATAACCTTGTTGTTGTTTATTATTTGATTGATCATATGGCTATATGAGATCTTTGTTGGTGATGTTTTCCGCTGCGTTTATATGTTTCTTTTATGATTATATTTTCAACATCACCTATATTTATAACCTTGCTCTTAAGTCTTACCACCAATTACAAGAAGTTGATTTTTAGTCAAATTTAAATCTGTTTGCAAATTTGTGCCGAAAATTTTATAACACTACCATTTCATTTAGTGTAAAATATTAACAAATTGAATAAATTAGAATCATGAGTTGTAACAATGGGGATAATCACTCGTAAATGACACTGCTTGTACTTATCGAGGAGAGTTTTGTCCACGCTTCACTGCAGACGCATAAGGTGATCAAATATCCGACATACTAGACTCACAAGGTAATCGAATATCCGACATACTAAAATATGACATGGGTTGAAAAACGATCACGACCCATGACCTAACACATAAAATGACATAACTCGCCGGAACATTATCTGACCAAGTGGCCTAGCGTCACTACGAATAGGTGGTACATAGTGCGACAATATTGTAGAAAATACCCCAATGTATGAATACCCCGGTGGAAACCCATAATAAAAAGCCCAATACCTCAGCACTTGCTTCAATGACTTGCTTCACCAACCATTGATCATGTGGTTTTTAGGATTTACCAAGATCACAAATATCTTAGCCGAAGTCCATCAATATTTCTTGTTAATTATTAGTTTGATATTTTCCACCTACTAGAAACAAAGTCGCCCTTTTTTCACGCATTGTAAAATATATTATAGCTATTAAATGACATTTTTTTAAGTGCTTATGTAAATGGGTAAATGGACTAGACATAAAGAAATGGTAACCACTACCAAATGACCTAATGGCAAGTCAAATTGGCCTCATGACAAAGAGGTATTAGGTAACATGTCATTGTAACTGTAGTGATTATTTATGACTTGTTTTTGTAAGTTGTGTGCCGTCATTTTATAAAATGTGTTTTGACATAATGATTTTGTTACCGATGCAGTTTTGCAGCGAGGATGTTGGCATACCGTTCGGGTAGATGATGATAATGCTACTGATGACATCAACGGCGGCGGTTGTTGTTTAATAATAATTGAAATACTTCGCTCGAGCTATTCATACGCCCTTTGCTCTATTTTTCTATTAAAATAAACATCTTTACCCATAAAAAACCGATCATATTTATATATCAAATCCAGGGTTCTAAAAAGGCGTGTCATGACAGTGCTAAGGCGCGAGGCGTGGCCATCACGTTACGCAATAAACCAAGGCGTCGACTCTAACTGTGGGTTGAGATAAGGCGTGGAAAGACACCAGGCGTGACGCTTTTTTAAATTCAACTCCGTTAAAAATAAAAAAAAATGAAAGAAATGAAAAAGATTACTTGCAAGTATAGTTTCTTGACTTAATTTATGTATAAACAATTTTTTAAACTCAATATATATGAAATTTGATATATGATATAATATATAAATCTATAAATATTTTCTTATTTTGTGTCGATTTAAGTTATGGTTTAAAAAACGTTACAGCTTCACCATGACTCCTGAGACGTGAGGCTTGGTCATGCCTTACGCTATTTATACCTTTTGCTATTTATAATCTTGATCAAATCAATTATGTACCGATCAAATTAAAAATCATTATCTTGGCTACAATTATTATAGCCAATTGGTTGCAATACTTCATTAAAATTACATAAGAAATGATTCAGGGACTCACAAAAATAACTTAGGGACCTAAAAGACCCACAATTATAACAAAATATTTTAGGAGTCAACTACAAAAAATTATAACACTAAATTGTAGAAAGTTGGCTACAAAAAATTATAGTTAATATATGCCCTATTTTTAAACATAAGAAAAAAGTTAGAAATATGTTTGGTGGACCTAATAAAGGGGCCTAATGGTGGACCTATGGCTTTAAATACTTGTACAGCAGTGCACTGTACAAGTATTTAAAGCCATAGGTATTAGGCCTATATATCAAGGCTCAAAAAGTTAATACAGTAATAATAATAAGTCATTAAACTATAGTAGCATAGATACATAATTCATTAATAATTCTTGTTTGATAACCGTTAACAAACTGCTTCGACCTTAGTCCCCAAATATCCCTTTATCGCAATCTAAATCACCCTCACTCATTGAATAGTCCCATCGCCCCTATCTGTTTCTAAACGTAGCAACTCTCCTTGTGGAGCCTCATTTTTGTCTCAATCAAAGGTAAACTATTGAAATGTCTATCATGTGTGTTCTTATGTTATGTATTCTGTTCGATTTGGGTAATTGGGAATTCAGTTTACTTATTAATATTGTCATACAAATTGGGTGAAATTTTGATTTGTTTGGTGTTTTAGTTGAAGCGGACTCTGCCAATTCAAGAGGATTTTGACTATTAGTTGATAGCGTATATTAAGTTTTTGTTCCTAATATGAATTGAGCAATGTGCTGTTTGTGTTTTTGTGATACTACGAGGCTCTGGAAGAAGATAGAAGTGGTCCCGTAGATCCTTTTCTCGTTGTGATGAACAAAGAGTACAATGGACATCGTAGACTTTTTGGTAAAGGTGTTACTAATAAGCTAATAAAGAAGGTGAATGGGGGCGAGACATCATATATGCTTCCAACGGAGCTTATGAAATCTGTGAAAACTGCTATAGATGCTGAAATGAAATGGTTGGTTGAAAAGCGAAAGCAGATTGAAAACGATCACGGACGGAAGAAGCTTGAGCCGGCAGAGGAACATAAAAAAAGAATAAGGCTTGCATAGAAGAAATGCGTAAGGAAATTGATGACCAGCGTGACAAATTAGTTTAAGATGCAGTCCAAATGCTTATAGAAAGTTACCTCCTGGAGTTAAAAAGTTTTTAGCATGAGTTAGCGTCTATGTTTGGTTGAAGGTACGTTTTCATCCCTCTTATTCTAGTTTGATACTAAACATGCTCCAAACAAATTACATGACTAAACAAAACCTTACACGACAAACCGAACCATTTGTCCCATTTTGACCAAAACCCGCTCCAATTTATATAATGACCAAATAGTACATTCTTATTGTCAACTTCTAATTTTTAATGACAAAAAAAGGAACCAGATATAATATTAACCAATCATCATGTATGTACATCTTGATTTTGATATACATACGCTTTATGCCGCTGCTTTTGGTAATTTGTATATTATAGAATCAAAATTTCCTAATCTATACTCTTCTTGATATTATGGTTGATTAAGTTTTCACTTAAAAGTGTTGCTATGCAGTCTAATTATTTTTTTATTAGCTTTTTAAATCTCTGTCTCTAGTTTTCTTAAGGTTTGTTTGAATGTTATTATAGAGATTTAGTCGTCTTTGTATCTGAATATATATAATGGGTGTAACTTAACCGTATTCTCTTTCTTTTTCATTTGTACCAGGCGACATTGTTTTGTAGTACTTCAAGCCGCAAGTGGAGATTAGCAAAGATGAAAATCAAGATTTCTAGGATCGTTGTTTAATAACTTTCTCTTTTGTCATCTAGAATTTGTATGTTGGTAATCTTACATTGGGCCAAATTTGTCAAGGCAGAATACGATGTAATCAACGTTGAACATAAAATATTAATGCATTTGATTTCTTTCTTTTTTTAAATGTGTATGATACAATTATCGAATTTATAGCATTGCTTTGCATTATAAAAAGTTAAAAATCACTAAATAAGTGGTGCGTTATATGATGGAAAACTAGAAGTGTTGTAGTTCACATGATAAAGTGTTGCATACTTTATTTTAGTAAACGAGAAAGTGTTGCATTTGAATATAAAAGTGTTGTGGTTGTGTTAAAAATGTTGTATTTGATTTTGAAAAGTGTTGCACCTAAATTTAGAAAGTGTCGCATTTTAAGTAAAAATGTTGCAATTTAATGCAATAAGAGGTGCACTTGATTGTATAAGTGTTGCAATAAATAATTAAAAGTGTTGTATTGAGTGTAAACAATGTGCACTTTAAAGTATCACATTTGCTAAACATAGGCAACACATTTAAAAAATGTTGCATATTTCAATTAAAAGTGTCACATATACCTAAGGCGACGTTACATAACGTAGCACTTAGTAAAGTGTCACATTAAGCATAATGCAACATTTTAAACACATAATACAACACTTTAGCGGTGTTGCTTTAGCTTCATTTTGTAGTAGTTGTGTCGAGAAACTAATTGTGGAGGATATCGTTCATCAGCAAGCGTTGATCGACTTAGCTATGCAATTTGACAAGGCATGTGAAGCTAAAGATGATCCGAGGAAAGCGTACGAGAAATGCAACGATATTCCGCAAGAAAACAATGCNAAGTAAAAGTAAAAAAATGATATTCTTGTTTTGAACTAACTGAACCCAACACTAAACCGGATGGTGTTAGACCGGACTGGATTGAGAACCGATTTTCTTTTTCAGCTATAATTGGAATCAAGAACTGATCGAATGAGCTATTTTTAAAAACTCATTTAGTTATATGTATATACTACTAATAAAAATATTTAACATCATCACTCAAATTTTTTAAATTATTCAAATCTCACCAAACATTCATTACATTTTATCAATAGCATAAATAGGTCACTTGAACCACACACCTACTTCCAAGCTTCCAAGGACCCAAAATGGAAAGTATCAATGAACAAAGAAATGCATGCCCTTGAAGAGAACCATACATGGTGTTAGGAATACGATTATACATCTTAAAGACTCGGTCACCCCGAGTATAGTTTAGCATTATGTAGCTCGTAGTATTTATCGTACTAGTTACTACGTAGTTAAATATTATTTAGTATTTGTGGAGTCGGGTCGGGTCTTTACCCACTGTCAGCTCGATCCACAGCCCGTCTAGGGGCGTTATTAAGTTTAGTAAAAATATTCCTCTCCACATGTGGAGAGGGTTGGAACTTCTTACACATTTGAATCTAATACATTATTATTTCTCTCACTAGAAGTCTCCCATTCTATTTCTTTCTCACTCTAGAATCATACTAACCACAAGAACCATACATGTTATGATTATGAGTACTATACAATTGGTATCAAGAGCCATGGTTTCATCCTAGGATTGTGTATACTCGGATTTGTTGCTTGGTTTTGTGTTTTTTTTGTATGGTTCGAATGGTTTTTGTGGCTTTCATCTTGGTTTGATCTCGTTAATAGTTCTTTGTTGTATTTCTTGTGTAATTTCTTGCTTAGAAGTGGTGTAGGTACCTTGTTTAGCTTTTGGTTAAGTTGTTTCATCATTTTCGTGGAATTTGGAGTCATTTCGAGTTGATGTTCTTATTAGCGAGTTGACATTCGAAGTGAATTTCCTTTTAGCGAGTTGGACTATTTTTAGTAGCGGGTTGGTGCTTTAATAGTAGCGGGTTGCCTACTTTTCCATTTTGGGTTATAACGACAAACCGCTAATACAATGACGTTTTATCTCATTACTGTAGCGAGTTGGGCTAACGAGTTGATCTAGCAAGTTAATCCACTCTCATTCTAGCGGGTTAACATACTGTAATTCTAGAGGGTTGTAGTACTCAGAATCTAGCGAGTTGTAGTACTCAAAATCTAGTGAGTTGATCCACACTGAATCTAGCGAGTTGGGTTTCTGTGATTACAGCGAGTTGACTTGATATAACTGGTTATTGTGGCGAGTTGTAGTACTCTCTCACAATGTCTACTGATTCTGATTCCTTTGTATCTGCGGTACTTAAACTGTACGATACCAATGCTGACTTTAAGTATTCCGACTATGTACAACAAGCAAATGCCTCTGACTTGGACAATATCACAATAGAACCAACCTGCACTAGTTTTCATCAATCACCTATGGTTTATCCAAACAAAGAAAGCTGCATTGAATGCTTCCGACTGCTTCACACTCACCTCAAAGTTCTCTTTGATCAACCAGGATTCTTAGGGGGTTATGAACGTGCTTTCATGACACTTTTTGGTCAAGATGTAGAGACATTCACCATCAAAATGACTCTGTGTCTTGATCAACTTCAACGACAACTTGAACTTGAAAATGATGAATTCTTCGAAGAAAGATCCATGGTTGCTTTAAATGTTATCTACAAACAACTTCGTGTGTTCTTTGATTCGAAATTTACTAAAGAATATGATCATGAAAGTCAAATGACAAATGAGTATTTTACTAAGTTCACTGGAACCGAAGTTGGTCTATACAGAGTCACGCTGCTCCAACTTATTGGGAATGTTCAAGTCTTCATCAAAGGTAGGTGCAACTTCAACAGAGTCATTCAAACATGGCGGTGACTAAGGAACTGAATATGAATGATCAAATTCTTTTTACCAAAGTGAACAGATGTGATGGTATGGGTGAGTTGATTAAAGCATTGGATGCAAGCTCGGAGATCACTAAGTGCAGTGGGATAAAGCAAGATAGGATTGATACAACCAGCAGTTCGGTGATTCACTTCACATGTGGTATGGATGCTGATATCAGATAAGCTGATGACCTAGAACCATGTGCCGAGGTATACTTAACTGTGAAACATAATGTTTGTGCTTGTGAACAACAACGCACTGATCAAGTTGAACCTATTCTTGACCCATATATGTTGGTAAAGGGTGATAGCAATAACACCCCAACTTCAACACATATGAGTTAAGAGGGGGGAGAACTTGACCAGAATGTTGAACATGATCATATTACAAGTACATCGCTTAAAACCAAGGTTTTCAAAACTAATGATGTGGTTGAGTTGAATGATTTGAAAGCTCAACTACAAGCAAAAGATTTAACGATCAATAATTTGAAAACTCAAATTAACATGCATGAGAAAAGTTTTGAAGCCAAAGTCAAATATGAGATTAATGCACTGGAAACAAGGAACATTGAATTAGAGCATAAAATGAATGTATTACATATTGAAAATGTGAATCTGAAAAGACAGTGTGTTACCTTAAGTGATTATGTCAGTGTAGAAAGGATCAAAACTGCTAAACACACAGCTTCATTGATTACATGCAATGATGAGCTCAAAACTAAACTTTAAGAAAATGCTCACACAATTATTGCCTTAAGAAATGAAATAAGGAAATCAACTAGAAATGATGCCAAACCATCTATCTTGGGAACACCACATACACAACAAATTAGGAAACAGAGCATTGTCAGACAACCATCTGCATTTAGCTCTAACCGCTCAAAATTTTCTAAATCAAGGTGTGCCACCCAAGTTGATGAGAAACATAATCTGTCAAAACCAGTCGCTTTACCATCTAGAATGATTGATTACAAAGTTATTTCTCATTCTGAGAATTATAACTGTATGGGTATTGCAACGAACGCTACCACTCAGGTCGTAGTAAAGGACTCACTCCTTAGGTCCAGTGTACACAACATCCACATGGAACTTAAGTGTCATTCTCCGAAACCTTATAGGCAGAGGTCTCTAGAACTAAGGACCTCTAGCTATAAGTCTCCTAATATGTGTCCTAAGTGGGTTCCAACAGGAAGAATCTTTAAATTGGTCGGCCTTAGATGGATATCCGTAAGTACTTCATGCAAAACCAGGATTAACTATGATACCCCAATGAGTCGGGACCCTACTGTCACTAACTCATATAAATGCAAGCAAAATATTCGTGCTAGTGCAAGGAATCCATACTTATTTTCAGGTACTTCAAGACCGTTCTTCAAAGAGCAGCTCAAAGTCTGGCGACCAAAAGGATCAATAACTCCCACATTAGGAACTCAGGATACTCAACTGTGATGTTATTGCAGTATGACTCCTGATCATCTCTTATCAGGACTCGGACATCAATGACTGTGACGTGAATGAATGTCGGTGTTCATTCTTCCTGTATCCTCTGTACATATTTTATACATAGTTTTCTTTATATATACAATATAGAATAAAACATCTTTTCCAAGAGTCTTGGCATTGTTAATTTTCTCACTTCTTGTGTGTCTGTCCTCGCATGTCTTCTGGCATCGATAACATTTACGGTCCTAGAAATGTCATTCAATAATGACACGGGTCTTTAAATGAAGTTCGAACAGAAGTTTAAAACATGCCTTCATGGCTTGCTGTTACTTCTGATGGCAACCCGTTCTTATTTGAGAAACTCCCGTTGTGATGATCACCCGGGAACGAATTACTCTACATTCGTATCTTCCCTCGATCTTTTATGTGTCTGTACCACGATTCACCATTTTTTTAAAAAATTTTAATTTTTTTTATTATTCAATCAACAACCTTTATACTCCGTTTGTATAATGGTCATTGATTGAGGGGGAGAGTGTATGACGTCTCATTGTCTGTTCCTTATTTGGTGTGTTATCCATAATGTTTAGGCTCTAATGTTTAGTATTGCAATGTTTAGGGACTAGTATTGCAATGATTAGGGTCTAGTATTGCGTTGTTTTGCATGTTGCTTAGTAGAGGGGCCAATTATGCAATTTTATAAAAGTCATAACAAGGGATATATAATGAGATGTGGCAAGTTGGCATAAATTATTTTTTTTTCTTTTTAAAAATCCAAATCCTCCCAACTCGCCAACATTGTCAATCTTCTTCTCCTCACGAATCGGCTTGGTACTGTTTATCTTTTCATTTGGGATTGATTACATAAGGATTGTGTTTATCTTGTGTGATGCTAAACTATTTTATTTTCGCTTGATTTGTACTAGGTCTCGACTTGAATTCTTTGTGGATCATTGGTTAGTAATGATTAGTGTGTTGTGATTGCTGGGTTTTGCGTATTAGACTGCTATATGTATTTCCCACTTGCGTTATTCCCTTGATTCTCCTTGATTGATGTATGTGATTGTCTATCGATTGCCTCGTGTGTTTGTTTGGGTTTTGGTTCGCTCGATTGGCTGGTTATGATGTGTTGATATTATTGGTTTGTTGGTACTTTATGCCCTGATGTGTTATATTGATTGAATTTGATTTGATTTGGCTCGTATGATTGTGAGTGCAATGTGCTCTTGTTAGCGGGTTGACCAAGTTTCATTGTAGCAGGTTGACCCAGTTTCTTAATAGCGGGTTGACCCTCATTCTTTGTAGCGGGTTGACCCTCATTCATAGTAGCGGGTTGACCAAGTTTCATTGTAGCGGGTTGACCCGGTTTCTTAGTATCGGGTTGACCCAGTCTCTTAGTAGCGGGTTGACCCCCATTCTTTGTAGCGGGTTGACCCTCATTCATAGTAGCGGGTTGACACAGATTCAAAGTAGCGGGTTGATCCCCAACATAGTAGCGGGTTGACCCAGAGTCAAAGTAGCGGGTTGATCGAATCTAGGCTTAGCTGGTTGACCCCTGAGGTTAGTAGCGGGTTGACAAAACTTCAATTTTAGCGAGTTACCACATTATTATCTTGGCGAGTTGATAGCTGAGCCTGAGTAGCGGGTTGATCAAATCTAGATCTAGCTGGTTGATCTCTGTGGATAGTAGCAAGTTGTCATAACTTCAATTTAGCTAGTTGTCCATAACAGATTTAGCGAGTTGATCTCTCTGTTAGTCTCTTTGATTAGTAGCTAGCTGATCTACTTGTTTTTGTTGCTTACTGCCATATTGTTTTCTAATATGCTGGGCTGAATGTATTGTGTAGTTTGCTTGCTTACGTATCATGTGTCTATATTAGTCATGGTTTCTTAGGATTATGTGTCTATAAGGCCTCATCATGTCTCATCATCTTGATTTAACCTCTGGTCCTCACCTGCATCTAACCTTACATATCTGGCTACCTTGTTTTATAAATGTGGTTGTGCAGATATAATGGCTAACATTGTTGTTCCAGATGTTCATAATCCTGAAGAACCTCCACCTACACGGTCTGATGATGAAATTTTGTCGTTCAGCGAGTGGCTCGCTATTGGAAAGAGCAATTTTTTCCTTGATGCCGAAAAGACTCAACCCAACCCTATTCATAAGATCGTTGTTGACATACTAAGGAACACCACTTTCTTCAGAGCTTTCACAGTATCGTCATCTATTCCGTCTATTTACATTCAACAATTCTGGAACACCATAACTTATGACAAAGACAATTCCACATACCAATGTCAACTGGATGAACAATGGGTTGAGATCACCAAAGAGACACTCAGGAATGCACTTCAAATCACACCAATCTGAGCAGACAATCCATTTTCATCACCACCAAATCATGAAACTCTCCTTAAGCTAGTTAACGATTTGGGTTACCCTAAAGAAGTCACTACCATATCCTCTATCGCAACAAACGAAATGTATCAACCCTGGAGAGTACTCCTCACCCTCATCAATATGTGCCTTACAGGAAAAACATCAGGGTATGATAGGCCGCGAGCTCCAGCTTTACAGATTTTGTGGGGTATTGTCAAAGGGAAAAACATTGACTTTGCTGAAAGGATCTGGGAGGAATTTGCGTTTTCCATCAACTCATTCCTAGAAATAAGATGAAACTGGCAGCTTCACGAGACAAGAAAAAGAAGCTATTGATTCCAAGCATCAGATTCACAAAGATGATTATATTGTATCTTCAACGAGTACATAATCTTGATTCAAGGAAAGGGTTGTCTCTTCACTTGGATTCCGATGAGACTGGTGTTGGAAACCTCAAGTTCGTTGCCAAAGGAACCGATTAGGAAATATTTGGAATGGATGTTCCAGAATTTCTCATCACCAGTAACATTCAGAAAGCGCCTTACTACAAAAAGTACTTGGAAAAGGTTGTTAAATATCGTGAAAATTTGGCCGGTGAACAATCTCCTGCTGCTGAAACTCCAACTTCTAAAAACATCAAGCCTAGCAAGTCTAAGAAACGAAAGGAAGTGTCAACCAAAGGAGAGGCTCAGCATCGAACCAAGAAGCCCAAGAAAGGAGATGTCGGGAAGAAACGTGGTTCCAAAAAGGTACAACCTGAAGAAGAAGATACCACCATGTCAGAGATAGTGTCACCACAAGAGGCCGAGAATATTCAGATAGCGATGCAAGAAAGTTTGAAAGATGTGGTAAAACAGTCGGGTCAACCATTGTCAGGTGTTAGCATCAAAGAGCCAGAGGCAGGAAGAATGAAGCCTTTACCTCATGTCGAGGGGAAAGGAAAAAATGTTGTTACTGAAGAACTCGCTGCGGCAACTCTACTGCACATCTCAACACCAACATCAAAATCCAAAGAACCTCAGTACATTATCAAGAGAAGGTCTCCCAAGACTTCCAAACCTGATGCTGAATCCACTGAGATCACAGAGGAACAATCACAAAGTCATGAGCTTGAATTGGCCCTTAGTGACACTGATTCTGACAAGAATGGACGTAAAGAAGAACTTACTGCCCCTGCCAATCCTAATGTTGAAAAAGAGTCTGAGTTTCACGATAAGGAACACTCGGAAGAACCACATACAGTCTTACATGAGGAATTCTTTGCAACTTCATACCCTGATGTTCAAGAGAATCTGAAATTCAAAACCGACGATCAGAATGTCCTACTGGAACTTGACAATTCTACAGGGACTCTTCATTCATACAAACAGATAGATGCTGATGTTCCCTTTGGAGATTTATTTGCTGATGATAGATCCAATGATCCTGAAGCTGATAAGACAGGTGACGAAAGAGAGATTGAATCTATGGTGGATGTCACCATAGAACAAGACACGTCTGCAACTCCCTCTTTGGCCATTCCTACTCCCTCAGTCTCTACAACAACAACAATTCCCACTACAGCTACAACGACAACTGCAACTACCATCACAACTACTAGGACTCCGACACCACCAATTACAATTGAAAGTCCAGAGTCCGACAAGACAGGTGCAGTCAAAGTCAACCAAGACATCGGCAAGATAATCGAACAACACAGAGAATCTATAAAAGATCTCCAAAAGCTTAATCTACCTCAAGTAATCAAACAACACGAGTCTAGATTTGCTAAGCTAGAGAACCTCAACATCGAAGCTCAAGTGCAAGAAGCTGTTGACGCACAAGTGTATGATGCGTTAAGACACGCTATGGAGGCACCACTCAAAGCTCGCTTTCGTGATCTATCCATTCTTGACATGAAGGACATTCTAAGTCTAAGAATGTTTGAGTCTAATCAGCACAATAGTCATGTCATTCACCAACAACTCTATGAGGCACTGGACAAGTCTATGCAGCTTGACAACTCTGAACTACAAGAAATTGAAAAAGAAGAAGAGAAAAGGAGAAAGAGAAAGAGACGAAGCATTCCACGTCCACCTCCAGGGTTACCACCTCAACCACCTCCTCCTCCACCACCCTCAGGATCATCTGTAGCCCCAGGATCTTCTGGGGCAACAGGTTCACAACAGTTACAACCACCTTCTCACACACCCACACCATCTTCACAACATGATCGGCCAACACATACTTCCGGTCCGAGCTCTTCAAAGACTACTGAGCATGCTGACTATGCAGCATGGACGACAACGGAGACTAGACACAGGCCTACAGTCTTTCCAGATCCTGAAGAACAAGTCTTGGATGATGACTCTAATTTGAATAATCTAGACGTGTCTTGATGAGACGAAAAATGTTACGTTTTTAGGGGTCATTTTGAGTCCTAAGTCGTATGTTTTTGGTTTGGATTTCACCCAAAGTCGTTTCTTTTCTCATTTTAGGTACTTTTGAAGGGAAAATCACAAAAGAAGCATTTTCGGGCGTTTTCGGAGT
>LBNU01005620.1:0-14828 GCA_014162995.1 Artemisia annua | reverse complement strand
TATAAAGCTCATCACGTGTACTCGTTGTGCGTTCCGATGTATGTCTCCTTCCCCTTTGCTATTTTTGATACTTCAGAATCAGCCACACATTATATGCACATACAACTTGAAATTTTGTGAGAAGAACAACATATGCTTAGATGTATCCTGTGAGAATCAACTGCTACAGAAAAACTCTCTTATGACTATCTTATCAGCCCTTATGAACAGTCGGCTATTGCTAAGACCACTTTGTGAAGTAAACCCGATATTCTCAACTTGAAGATGAAGTAGAATTCCCCGTTTCTGTGACTTAAACTTGCATCAATGTATGACAAAGAGTGGTGTAGAGACTTCATGCATCGAGTCCCTAAGTACTCTATACTCTTCAACCATCCAACCATCGAGTATAAGACGTACATCACCTCTTGAATACTGACAACTTCGTGTGAGTTGTGACACTGAATGTGATAGTTATTTTGTGGCAATAGAATAGAAGATTTACCAAAATAACTAGATACCCAAGTCATCGTCAATGTAGAGATTAAAGGCTCGAACAAGGATCCCGAAGATACTAAGTACACATACCCGTAAAATTTCACTTCAATCTCAAATAAACAATACCAAGTAAACTCTTGTGATCACTTAACATTCCATTTCCAAAATCTTAGCCGACATTTTCTTTACATTCTTGTGGTTGATTTGTAGAGTGCACACTAGAAGGAACAACAATCCGTGAAGAAGGGAATTCTTCAGAGTCCGGTTATGGGAAAGGAATACCAGAAGACTGATCATTATTCATGTGCAGCTACATTAACATGATAGTCATCATCAACACCTTGAAGAATAACTGGAGATTGGGTTTCGTGAGTAGTCTGAGATATACTTCAAACTAGTGCATCTGGCTCAATGGAGATGGAAGATAATGAACCAAGAGCCAACAGAAACCGAAGAAGGAGCTTCAGAAACACGATGATCAACATTCTTTGAAGCTTGGAAGTATTCATCAAACATAACTTCCATTCATTCTTAGTAGATGAAGCATTAGGTGTCTAAGGAGAGTCGCTTAACCATTCTTCAAACATAAATCATCATGTGGTGTATTCACCCTTTTACTCAGAAGTTGTTAACATTCCTTAAAAAGGAAGTTAGACCCGTCAAAGTATATATCTAAGAAGAGTTTCTCGAAACGGTACTTTCTACTTGGACCAGTCCTCTTCGAGACACGTTTACATCACTGGTTAGACCAGCTTGAAATTATTACCCGGCCAGGACTAGTCCTTTCGATTCAAGGCTTTTCATGTTTCGTCAATTCATGAGTCAAAATCTGAGTCATAATCATTTCACGGTTTCTTCTTGATTTTGTAAAAACCCGCGAAAGACTCTTAGCCACTTGCTCCCCCTCAATATGTGCACATTGATTGAATCAATTTTGAAAGTTTTTAAACTTTGGCACATACGGGTGAGCTTACAAAAGAGATCATTTATTCATCATTTTAAATCACTTGCTCCCCCTCAATATGTGCTTTGATTATAATCCAAAATCTTTAAAATTTTAGCACATATGGGAGCGATCTTTTGAGTCCAAAAACATCTTTATAAGTCCAAAAACATCACATTTAATCACTTGCTCCCCCTCAATATGTGCTTTTATTAAAATCTAAAATCTTTAACATTTTAGCACATGAGGGAGCGATCTCGTAAGTCCAAAACCATTCTTTAAAGTTCCAAAAACATCACTTTTAAATCAGTTTTCATATTTAAATCACATTCTCTCCCCCGATCATAAAATTTCAAATCTTTTGAGATTTTGTGATCCCATTTGATTTAAATGATTTTCGAAAAAGCTTTGGAGAGAAGTGTGATACGTTTTAAACGTTTACTGATTAAGATACACTATTTGAATTTCACTGTGGCTGGTGCACAAAGCTTTTAAAGGTGCAGAAATTTTGAGCAAATGCGCTCCCCCTCAATTAATGGCCCGTTTTCAATTTGTTAACGTTTAATAGCCATTAAAATGAGTGGTAGCGTATTCGAGAAAATTTAAGACCGATGACCACCTTGTACACCAGAAAATCTCTTTTGAAGAATTTTAGAAGAAAGAGATTTTGGGAAAAGAAGACTTCTAATCTTTTACTAAAAAGGCTGCACTGAAGCGTACAACTTTTCGGATAATCCGCACACAGTGAAAGCATGGTAACGTGTTTATCACGGATTTTGAAAACCGGGTTGCTATCTGAAGTAATAGCAAACCATAATTTAAGCTCGGGTTGCAGTCTGAAGTAACTGCAAGCCATAATGTTGAAGCGCGGGTTACAGCCTGAAATGACTGTAAGCCATTTAGGCATGTTTTGAAAACATATTGAACTTCTGACGATGCCAGAAGACATGCCTAAGAAACAAACTATTTTTGATATTGTTTTTTTGAGATTTTCTGATTTTTATGATTTTTATAGGTTTTATATTTTTGTATTTTTCTTTTCTGGGTTTTATATAATAAATATATATATAAAAGGATATTTGAAGCGAATCCAATACTCCTCATTCTCTTCCTGAAGACTTATGAGTGATATTGGCATGAGACTTTCCAAACCAAGTTGCTGGAGAATGAATCGAAACCGTTCTCCAAGAAGTCCCTTAGTGAAGAAATCTGCCAGCTGAAATTCTTTCCTTGCGAAGTGAAGTTTCACCACACCACTGGTAACCCTTTGCAGCAACCCTTGCCTTGTATTCAGAACGCTATCATGCTCATCAGATTTCTCTTTAAGGATCCATCTAAGAACAATAATCATTGTACAGACTGAAGATGGTGCCAATTCCCATACTTAGAGACGATAGAATTGTATGGAATTATAAAAGCACCATGAGGCAAGTGTGTCCAGATGCCTTCGAGTGGACACGGGTTGAGTAGATTTCCCATTATAGTGAAGATCATGTGGTTGAGGTTAGGACACTGATGTGCTTGTGTTAAGATCTCCTGAAGAAGAAGCTTTAGAAGAATATTCAGGAGCAAATGTGTCTTTGAACGGAGCAACATCAGGTGGAGCAGATGGATTTACTTCAAACGATTCGTCAACTGCAGTACCTTGATGCACGAAAGGAGATTGTATCTATGATGAAGTTGATGAATGACTTGGTGATGGAGCGTCTTGAACCATTGAAGAAGAACAAGATGAACCATTTAGATCGTTTGGAACATAAGCTGCGATGGCTGGTGGTACCGATGTAACACCAATTGGCGGCTCAAAGTATTCATCAACCACTTGATTATCCAAGATCTCCAAATCCTTTATCGTTAGATGGTATATAAGGTACATGCAGGAGTGGGATACAATAACTGAACTGGTTGGTTCAGACGATAAAAGTTTAGATGCGGGTCCTACACTGAAGTGTGCAGAAGCCATTTGCTCAGACAGCTCATAGAATGTGATGTGAACGAATTCCAAGATTTGTCGGGTTCATATGTAGTAGATTCGGCATCCCTTATGATCTGAAGCATAACCACCAAATATTTCAACAATCGCTTTAGCTTTTAACCTTTCCAGATCTTGATAGTCATTTTGTAGGGTATGAAAAAAGAACTCCTATGAAGATGTTGACAATATTGGGTTTGTGGGCATGCTTCTTTTGTTAGCGCAGTTGACTATTCGAATAAGTAGAGATGGTGTACACGGTAGTGACACGTTTGCCTTGAAGAAGATCAACACCATCCAATTCTCTTAGATATTACACAGTCACCGACGACACAGTCTCCATAACCCATAATTGTGTCAACCTGGTAGTTCCCGAATCTAACTATCCCGATAAACTCATTCATGAAATTCTTGAGCCCTGAGCAATTACTGATTGGTTTCAGAAGATGTAGACATGAGTACCAAACAGAGAGAATTAGTCGGTACATTGAAGAAGACAGTAATCAACACTTCTTAAACTTTCATCACCAAAGCTTTTTAGTTTCCTGAAGCTGTAGATGCCATGAAATGATCTTAAGCGGAGTTTTACAACTCTTGTGACTTAAACCGAGAGATCGATTCTCTCCCGGGATTTTACTAAAGTCAACAAAAGAAACCGAAAGATGTGATATGCGATTATGACTTAGAGTGAGATCTTGGATAGGTCACAATCTGCACTAAGTGTCAAGTTGCGACAAGTCAAGTTACAATAGATTCGATCGTAATGAGTCAAGTCGTAAGGATTAACTCACAACGTCAAATTACAATCAGACTAATCGAAACGACTTAAGTTACAACAATTCACTAAGCGCAAGTAGTTAACAAATCACTAGAATCTCAAAGCTGAGTTAATCACTAAGCACCACCAAATTGTCGAATTATAGTCTCCTCATTATAAAGCTTTGGTAGCTTAGCAAGGTATCATCTCACGATTGAATAGTTCTTCTCATCTTTCTTCCAGCTTAAAGTTGAAGTAATGCGTACCGCAAGTATCCAGAGACCACTTCCCCCAAGTAGTTGAAGTGATGTAATCAGTCTCATTATATGCACATACAACTTGAAATTTTTGTGAGAAGAACAACATTTACTTAGATGTATTTTGTGAGAATCAACTGCTACAGGATCACTCTCTGACTATCATTATCAACCCTTATGAAAAATCGGCTATTGCTAAGACCACTTTGTGAAGTAAACCCGTTATTCCCAACTTGAAGATGAAGTAGAATTCCCCGTTTCTGTGACTTAAACTTGCACCATTGTATGACAAAGAGCGGTGTAGAGACTTCATGCATCGAATCCCTAAGTACTCTATACTCTTCAACCATCCAATCATCGAGTATAAGACGTACATCACCTCTTGAATACTGACAACTTCGTGTGAGTTGTGACACTGAATGTGATAGTTATTTTGNAGTTATTAAATTAACCACCGATAGACTAACCGCTGTTAAATTAACCGCAGTTAAACTAACCGCTGTTAAACTAACCGTAGTTAAACTAACCGTTGTTAAACTAATCGCGGTTAAACTAACCGCTGCTAATCTAACCACTGCTAATCTAACCACTGCTAATCTAACCGCTGCTAATCTAACCGCTGTCAGGAAAAACACATACGCAAACCGCTACCAAGAACATAAAGCAACTGCTAACAAGAACACATCATAAGCAAACCGCTATCAAGAACATAAGTTAACCGCTATCAAGAGCATCATATACGCAGATTCCACAGATAACACCTATGAATACACTACGTTAAAAGCAACTAACTCAAGTAACAAACGCATCTAACAATCACAAAGGCATGCAATCCTAAGCACCTAATCGTCCAACAACCAAACTAGGGGAAGCAACTGCTAAGACCACGAAATAGCACGAAAACAAGGACAATAGGGATAAAGAGAAGAGATCTAACACATTAAAGGAATACATAACTCGTACCAAAAATAGACCAACAAGATGATATGGGGAAAATATGCAGCGGTATTTAATGAGAGAAGAAGGAGTTTAGTTTATAGAGGAAAATGACATTATGATCTAACCGCTGACATTAAATATGCAAGTGCAACTTTCAAAACATGTCAAAACTGGCCCTTCAACTATACAAACCGCTGAACAGATACACAAAATGGCAGAATAGGTCCTTCTATATTAATGAAACCGCTGGTAAAGTACTTAAAATGGCAAAACAAGTCCTTCAGTTAAGCATCCAACTAATTATGTATACTAAGCACATACACAAGGTAGAAACACAACAAACAAGACAGATATAAGCAAACATAAGCAACCGACAAGGCAAGATCCAAAACATCCTCTCCCCCTCAATCAATGACCTGATTAAAGAAATCAGAGTACGTTGATTGAAGACAAAGAAACACAAGTATATATAGGAGGAATGAACACAGTTGGTAAATCTGTGATATCAGAGAAAGTCCGAGTCCTGAGTTGAGATACCCAGAAGTCATAGAAAGAAATGCATCAAGGGTGAGATATAAAATCTCCCATCATTGGAGATTTGTGTATCTTTGGCCTCCATGTTTTGTGCCTTCTTGTGTGGAAATAGTAAGAAGATCTTCCACTTGAGTAAGGACAACCTGCATTATCACAAACTTGATTGCATGTATATGGGTTAGTGACAACAGTATCCAAACCCTTAGGGGTTTTCCGGCTGACCATGGGATTGCCATTAGTAAACTCCTTACTGGTTGGTATCCACTTAAGTCCAATGAGCTTAAAAATTCTACCGGTAGGAATCCACTTTAGGCAAGATCTAGAGTTATTAAACATCTTATGCACAGAAGGTGACTTTCTAAAAATCCTAGGCTTAACCAGTTGAAATTTAGCAGAGTTCTTCACTAAAGTAGGAGTCATCAAGATAGGTTGTGATCCTAAGATTCCGTCCTTATGCAGTTGTGCCCTTTTTCTAGCCCTTTCTAGATCACCGTACTTATACAGGACATAAGAGTTAAGATTTTTTATGCTTGGTTTTGACACTGTTTTAGAACTGGTCCTAGGGGAGCTGGGGGCAGAAGCATTATTATGAGTATTAACTGATTTAGTAGACACTTGTTCCACATCAACTTGGGAGGCAAACCGGGTTTTTGAAAATTTTGCTCTTTCAGACCTAAATGCACTAGGGTGTCTAGCAACAGATAGATTTCTATTACTTTGAAAGACTGGTTTCCCCAGGATTGATGGTTTTGTAAGCTTAGTGTTTTCACTATCCACTGTAGAATTTCCAGGCTCATGATTAATAGGTGTGACAGTGAAGCCTACTTCCTGAAGATATGCTATGAAATTATCATATTTGTTAGTCCAAGAGTTTGTATGAACTGCCGCCTTAGTACTCTTTTCTTTGAGAGACTCATTCAGGTTATTACATTTTAATTTCAAAGAATCATTGTCCAATAGTAATTCAGCTATTTTAGACTCTAAATTTCTGGTTGCAATCTCACTACTGACAAGTTTAGCTTTGAAATCATTACACATATCACTCAAATCAGCCATACGGTTTTTCAGATTTTTGATTGTCAGTTTCTTGGTTTCTAGCTGAGTTTTCAAATTATTAATCATAAAGTATTCACGGAAATCAGGAAGTTCCGAATTTTTGCATGGTTGATTGTTTTGAAAACTTTCTTCCTTTTGTTTCATTGCGATTTCAAGAGAAATACAATGTTTTTCAAGTTGCAAAAATCTTTTTGAGAGTTCGTTAAAAGTTTCTTTATCAACCATATCTTTTGATTTAAGAATATCAGCCGTCAACACAGAACTTAACACTTTATCACGTTCAGCATCCTGATCACACTCTCCTCCATTATGACTCATATTTGTTGAATTAGACATGGTATTGCTATCAGTCTTTTCCAGCGAATTTGAGCCATAAGTGAGTTTGATTTGATCAGTATGCTCCCGTTCATTAGAGGGCACATTATGTTGATCAATTAAGGGTACCTCCATGCTTGACCTTTGGTCATTGATCGGTTTAGATTCAGCATTCATGCCATGGTTGACAAGAGTCACTGAACTGGTGGTAGTGTTAATCTTAACATTTGTTGATTCTTTACTCATCGTGACACTTAACCCATCATCCAATGCTTTACCCGAATCATCAATACCATCACATGACTGTACCAGGGATCCCTTCACTTTCTCGTCATCCACGTGTCTGATTTGTGCTCTTTCCTCAATGAACCTTTTAACATCACCCATGAGCTGGATGAGTGTATCTCTGAACGTGTCAACCTCAATTCCCGTGTGTTTAGCAAAACAACTTCTAGTCATCTCACTATAATAATCATATTGCAGAGTGAGTTTTGACTCAAAGAACATTTGGAGTTGTTTGTTGAGTACACTAAGAGCGGCCATGCATCCAGTTTTGGAAGATATTCCTTGGTCAAGCTGTTGTTGCAATTGATCTAAGTTAAGAATCATTGTGTCTGTGAAGATCTGAACATCTTGACCAAAGAGTGTAGCAAAGGCACGTTCGTATCCCATTATGAATTCAGTTCCCTTTAGAAGCACCGAGAGGTGTGAGTGAAGATGTAGAAAGCATACTATGGAGCAGTCCTTTGCATTACTGAATGACACTGGTGGCTGACTGATTTCTGTTTCATGAGAGTTTGAGCTTACTGAATCCTTGTCACATAGATCCGGATCATTTGTCATTTGTGTTATGTTGGGCTTCTTGTGTTCATCGACCATATCATACAGTTTGAGAATCTCGGGAATGGCACTCTCTGACGTGTTTGTCATATTAAGATTGTTCATTGATATAGTAACTTGTTGTGACAAAGATAAACCTCTAACACTTAACCACTAACACTTAACCGCTTCTCTAGTGAACCTCTAGAACTTAACCGATATGACTTAACCGCTGACACTAATAACCGCTGACAGAGTAACCGCTAGTAAAGTAACCACTGAAAAGTAAACCGCTGGTAACTTAACCGCTGAAGAGTAAACCGCTGGAAGTTAACCGCTGAAACAGTACAAAGTACAGCGTAATGTTCGCTCCACTACTTGTACTAACCGCTAATACTTAACCGCTGAAACCCAAGTTAACCGTTGCGAAGAACACCTTACTGTAGAGCAAACCACTGCCAAGAAAAAGTTCCAAAACAACTCGTACGCTACTCAAACGTTAGATTTAGTCCAACCAACTGATAAACTAGATGAATCTAACCCCTATAATCCTAGAAGTACAAGAAAGAACACAAGAATCACCACAAACCACCCTAAACTAGTAGAAACCAAAACAAACCATACACCACACGTCCTACAATCCCTAGGATGTAACCATGGCTCTTGATACCAATTGTAGAACACTAGATAACATCACTAACAAGCTCATACTTGTGGTTTTGGTTCGTTACATGTAAGAAAGAAAAGAAAGAAATGTAGAGAGAGAAAGTTAGAGAGAGAAAGAGATGAAGCCTTTGAGAGAAAACCAAAAAAAAGAAATGAGATTATGAGAAGGCTTACCCTCTCCAAGGATGGAGAGGGTTTATATGTACATGGGTTTTGCCACTAGGGCGTGCCACTTGGGCTGCGGATCAGGTATACAGTGGGTAAAGACCCGTCCTTCTTCCGCGAACTAATCTACTTCTAAACTACGTTAAACTAACTATTGTAACTACTACGAGCTAAGCAATGCTTAATCATATCTGGGGTGACCGAATCTTTCTTATACAAAAAGTGTATTCCTAACATTTAATCATTCAATTACCTTAAGACAACAAAGCACATAACACATAACATATAAAATCATTATAACATCACGTTATAACCGGTTTACTTACCTTGAATCCAAGCTAAGTCTAACAATAACATCATCATCATCGTCATCATCATCATCTTCCTTCATCGTTTATCAAAACCTAATAACATAACAATCAATAACATAAACAAGGGTTTGTATAACCCATCATGACTTACCCATCATCCTTTCCATATCATCATATGATCATACTTTGATCATATGATGATTTCCTACTTAATCCATAACCTTAACTTTAACATAATCATGAATGGAGAGGTTACTTACTTGGGATTATCTTTGCTAGGACTTAACCTTCTACAAGGAACTCTTCTCCTTAATCTCTTCTTCATCAAAGCTCTATTTACCTCTCTTCTTTTCTCTAAAAACCGTACCCCATAGAACCCTCAAGAAAATGATAGAAATGTCTAGACTTGTGGATAGATAAGATATTTATCTTGCACAAGTTTGGGTCATTGGCAAGAATGGCCCCTCAAGTCCCTTTTCTATTACTTTGGCCACTCCATACATTTAAACACTTATAGTCTATGACCACTCCAGTCCCTTGATTCTATTTTCTTCTAATAATGCCACATAATACTTTCCATAACTATATAATACATTCTTTGACCACAAGATTGGCTATCGGGTTGACCATTACGCAACATTCGTTGACTAACCAATCACGTAAGGCTCTTAGTCCATTTCGTATAGGGTGGGGTCCAAGTACTCGGGAAACGGGTCTAACAATTTCTACCCCCTTATTTAGATTTCGTCCCCGAAATCTCTCGTCTATTACTATCCAAAACTCATTCCCAACATATCCCCGTTTCCATACTTCGAATCTTTAAGCATTTCTTTGCAATGATCTATGTGATCTTGCAATTCTAATCTTACCAAAACACAATCACTACTCATAATCCGCTATAAACAACACTTCTCATCATAAGCTTATCTAAAATTTCCCACAATGACGACTTGTCATTCGGAGGAAATCTACTATTTGACTTTATATAAGTCAAACTTCCACACTATTTCCACGTCATTCACCAATGCACTAACATGACATATAGTCATATACCGGTAAATTTCGCATTTTACATAATACCAACATGCATCTATTTTCCAAAACAGGTGACTTATCTCAAAATTTATACATAGTACCATATAAACGGTATTTCAAAATCTTTCTCATGTATCACTTAAGCAACCTTTCTTATTAAATCTTGGGAATGCTTACCCATTATCTTATCAACTTAATACACAAACTCATTCTAGGCGTCTATCTTAAGGTTCACACATACCTTAATGCCGCTATAATTTTTTATTCATATTTATCTCTTCCTATGACGTCTAACTTGTTTTAGTTTTCACTTCCTCATCTCTATCCATACTCATGTCGTATCGGCTACACATAAGCCCACTCATTTATAATTCTTTATTTACATAAAAAGGCGTCCCAATCTATGTAAGTAAGGAATTATAAACTTATGGTTCGGCGATGTACAATTTCTTTATTTAAATGAAGAGGCGTCCCAATCCATTTAAATAAGGAGATTATAAATCATCCTACTCACGTACTTCTGACACAACAATCATACTTACTTTTGCTTTCCATCTCTTCTTGCCTTGGATCCACCTTAATCAATATGTTCAACCCTCGCGATTGAACCTCATCCAATACACTCAACCCTTGCGGTTGAGCCTTAACCAATACACTCAACCCTCGCGGTTGAACCTTATCCGATATGCCCAACCCTCGCGGTTGAACTTTATCCAATACTCTCCACCCTCGCGGTTGAACTTTATTCCAATACGCTCAACCCTCACGGTTGAACCTTATTCATTACGCTCAACCCTCGCGGTTGAACCTTGTTCAATAGTTAGCCCTCGCGACTAACTAAATTACACCTAGAAATGGATCCAAGCTATGTTTTACTTTAACATCTTTACTCATTTTATCTTTCATGTACTATTATCATTAAGTACACATTATCATTTCAACACTTCTCATTGCCTTAAGCAATCTTAACATTTGCTACTATGTTTACTTTCATCTCGACAAGTTTTTATATAACACTTGCCAATATTATTATACTTGCATTCCACAATGCAATCTATCATTTATCAGTCAACCCTAAGTTGACTCACACTTTCACTATATACAATTTCATCACCTTAGCCTATTCAACTCTTTCATGCACGTAAATTGTGCATCTTATCATCATACATATTTCAATATTTTAACATGATTCAATTCATGTTTTACAATTCTTTCTAGCGCTCTTCACATCACTTATGACTTCTAGCGCAATCTATATCTCATTCATCACTTCTAATCGTCACGCTTAACCAAGTCGTTATAGCTCGAGCCACCCGTCGTTTCGAAGGTAATTGAGTCTAGTTTCATTTAAAAATAGTTCCAAGTTCAGAAA
Source organism: Artemisia annua (assembly GCA_014162995.1). Taxonomy (NCBI): domain Eukaryota; kingdom Viridiplantae; phylum Streptophyta; class Magnoliopsida; order Asterales; family Asteraceae; genus Artemisia; species Artemisia annua. The sequence continues at coordinate 3,210 of LBNU01005620.1, read as the reverse complement.
GTTTATAGATTTTTGTCAATGGTCAAAAGAGTAACAGAATATTCATCAAAGTCAAGCGTTTCCACGAAAAAAGTTTTTTAATTCTTGGTCAAAGCGGGCACGGGGTGTTACAAATTGGTATCAGAGCTTCGGTTTAAGTGAATTAGGTTTCCACTATAGGTTGCCTTGTAAGATAAACATTAAGTCACAAACATGATTCCAAGGGTGGTTTGATTCGTTGGTTATGTAGAGAGAGAAAGAAAGATGGGAGCCTTTTTCTAGAGAGAGAAAGTGCAAGATATTAGATTAAGTAAAATGAAAGGTCCAACCCCTTCCTTGCTAGGGAAGGGGTATTTATAGTTACAACATAAACGCCCACGCCCGGGCTGTGGATCAGGTATACAGTGGGTAAAGACCCGTCCTTCTTCCACATATTACTTAACTATAACTAACAACTAACTAAAAGGATAAATACTATGAGCTACATAATGCTAAAATATACTCGGGGTGACCGAGTCTTTTATATAAATAAACGTATTCCTAACAATCTCCCCCTAAGGGAGGTCACCCCAGAAATTAAAACTTGAATTCTAGCATTCTAATCTTTGACGATATCTTTGTAGCTCGTAGTCTCTGATTCTTCATTGTAATAAGCTTTGTGCTCTCAGCAGTGGACGTTAGATGACTTGATTAAAATGTTGGATGATCATTGACATGACTTCGTGTTTATCATCCAGATGAATATCTTCAAGTCATCTTTGTGTAGCAGCGTCTCCATGTGATGTGGACAATTTTGTGTTGGCATGCTCACACTTTTCCGGATCATGATCTTCAACATCAGAGTTGTGGAAGCATCGTTGAGGCCCATCAAATGATCATGATTTCATAGGTTGCGATGTCGAAGTGTGAGCATGAGGTGATGGATCGGCATCTTTTCTGCAATCAGCAACACTCGCCAAAAATTCCTGCATAAGACAGTTAGCAATAAAACGTCCGGTACTTATAGGTTCTGTTGGGGTATAAAAGATCAAAGTACTGCTGAAGACCAAAGTGCTGCTAAAGTGTTTAAAGTCAAAGTACTGCTTGTGATCAAAGTACTGCTCGTTGATAAAGTCAAAGTACTGCTTGAAGATAAAGACTGAAGATTAGATTAGGAATATTATGTATAATCTAGAATATTCTAAAGTTAGAGTTTGTATACTTGTCGCTCAAGTATTGTAAACCGACTAGGGTATTCCTTGTGCCTATAAAAGGATCCCTAGGTCATTATTAGACGAATACTTTTAGAGAAAAGCTAAAGTTCGATATTAGCTATATTAGGGTTGTTTATGAATCTGTACAATTAGCAGGTTCAAAGTTTGGTTAATATAAAGTGTTGAAGTTGTTATAATTCTTCTTAGCTTTGTTAAGTAATTCCGCATACTTAATAGAGTAATTCAGTGTTTCATCATTAGTAGTTTAGGATTTATCCAAGAGTGCTAAACCTTAGACAAGCTATAATAAAGTAGTTTGGTCAGAGTATAACGATCCAACAAGTTCGGACTTAGAGATTGTTAACAGCATAGTGTGAAAAATTTCTCTAAACCTTACCAAGGCCGTTCCTAAATCAGATACCCTCGAAAGTGCTTACAAGATCTACCGAAGTAGATCAACGATTAGGTGAGTCGCTGGAGATCACTCCACGACTGTAGTCCGTTTTAAAACTGCCACGATCACTAAGCGTAATCTACAAGGAATTACCGAAGTGACCTGCTTTCAGAGCTGTTTGATGTTGACCCTGGCAGGAATTTGCACTCACTCACTGGGAATTACATACGTATATTCCCTCATAAGTGTTTGATGCGCGGGATTGCGACCAAGAAACTAGGGTTTTACTTCTCAAGGGATCTTGAGAAGCTTGCAATCCCCACCAGGCAGTGTACCTGACCGATGTAGTATAGTGTAGTGGCAAGTACCGAGGGATTGATCGTTCTCTAGGGGAATAGTGTCGTTAGGATTGAAAAACTACTCTAATAGGTCTAAGGGTGAGGGAAGATTCTTTTTGTATTTTTATATTTTTAGGAAAGCAAGTAAAAATCTCGGGTTTGAAGGAGTGGGCGGAATTAGTTGCTAGTCAACTAACCCAAATAACTACAATTGCAAATAAAATAAAACAAACTGAAAATAAATGTTTGTGAAAACTATATGGAGAGAAGTGTGTTAATACAAATATCGCTTAAAAACGTTATTTATATTTTACGATCTTTGCTAAGTTTTGTTAACGACAAAGTATAAACTTTAGTTTTTGGTAAAATACAATTTTAGTTTCAAGTCTTGCATAATCTTTGTTTTGCTACATTTTACTCTTCACATTTTAAATATATATAAACACATCATTCTCATAAGTACTTAAAATATAAGTTGTCACATCATAGTATTAAAACCTTTGTGTGTTTGATAACCAAAGTACTTGAATCAAGTTAACACTTAAGTTCTTGATGTGACATTACATTGTATGGAAGTAAATGAGTCTACATGCTAAATATGTTGCACTAGCTAGAATAATGAGACTATACTAAGAAGTTAAGTCTTGTATGTCTTGTACATCATCATTAGGTTTTGTGTCATAGCACACTTGATGGTAACCTTGTGTGTTTGACTTCTCTTTACCTAGTCTTAAGCCATGCATTGGGAAGGGTTAAGGTTGATGTTGACTTAACATTGGTTGTTGAAGTGTAAAGGAAAGACTTTGAACTGTCAGACCTGGCGGCGACCCTCGCAATACACGGGCGGAACCCTTGGGAGGGTTCCGCGGCGTTCCGCCAGGCCAAAAAGCTCTTTTGCCTATAAATACCAACTCTTACTAGCTTTATTTTTATCATTCATTACATTCTTACACACACATCATATTATCCCTCATCTAACCATTAACCATTTCATCTGTTGTGAAGTTTCTTTTGTAGCAAAGAAAGTTCACTAACTCATTTTAGTTTCAACTTCCAACAAGAAGTTGCAAGTCTTGATAACTAAAGCATTGTGTAGATTTCTTCAAGTTCTATACCTTTTCATTCATTCTGTTATAGTGTGATCGTTAGTATTTGTGCCTTAAAAAACAAGTGTAAAAGGAGTTGTTGTACCTTGTGAAAGAACTAAAAGCGGAGTGGTTGTCCCGTTGTAAAAGAACTCGGACATCTAGCTTAGTGTGCGGTAAATAGTAGCGACGTGTAAGGTTTTCTCCGGCGGATAAAGGAG
>LBNU01005619.1:24449-39136 GCA_014162995.1 Artemisia annua | reverse complement strand
ATAAAAAGGCTGAATTTCATTTGGATTTATTAGAGGATGTGAAGCTATTTATTAGGTTAAAGGGGCCGGTCAAATATTAAAACCACCTTATGATCTTTCATAAACTGGATCTAAAATGCCCTCCAGGCCAACCACAAATTATTTTATTAATTAAATTTTCTTTTTTCTGGTTTAAATTAAAATGCCACTTGCTTTAACTATTGGGTTCTCAATGGTTTCTTATTTTAAACAACTTTAATTTTGTCTTATTTGAACTCAATTTATTATTATATTATATAATAATATATATATATATATTTATATATATAGTATATATATTATATATATTATATATTATATATAATATATTATATTATATATATTATATATATATATATATAATAATATATATATATTATATTATATATTATATTAATATATATATATATAATTATATATGGAAGGGATCCAATAAGAAGAATAATTAAAATAAGAAGGTAGAAGCTAATTATAGCCACACCTTTTAATATGGGAAGAAAAAATTGAATGAAGATGCATCCAGATAGAAGAATAGGAGTGAGATGCATAGACGCGATTAGAAGAGGAGTGAGGAGTGAGGATCAGTGTGTGATAATATGATACTATGTGTTATATTCAAATATCCTAAACATCCTACAAAAACGAGTTCTTACTCATCACATTATATAGTCTTTACAAGTCTAAGGCAATTTGATATACTATATGATTGGCCCCTCTAGTTCCTTTCTAGGATATATGAAGGATGAGACATACTAACTTCCTATAATCGCTTCTAATATGCAACCTTATCATATGATTCAATTGACTTTATATGAATACCCGACACTTATAACATGTAAATACTGCGGATGTCATGCCTCTGTCCCTAACAAGAAAAATAATATAAAAATAGAAAAATATAAAAGAGGAGGTCAGGATAAGAAGTAATAACACCACCCATTATAAGCCAACTCTATAACAAATAAACATTAGTGGAAGTAGGTTGCCAATTGCATCATGAACAAATGTCGCGATTTTCTGCTCGAAAGATGGATAAAGTATTGATTCTTTAATAAGTTTCTCCACTCTTCTACTATATATCTATTCTATCTATTTTAATCCGCATCTACTTACGCTTATATATGGTATTAAAGGTCTCCCCATTCCAAGCATATGTGATTCTTATATTTTTCTAAATAATATTGCACTCCTATTAGTATATAATTTTACTTTTCTATTAAAGACTTTGTATGCACTTATAATTATTATTTGAATAATTTGTAACACTACTCAATTTGTATGAGGTAGTATCAATAAGAAATAATAACGATATAATGAACAATTATAACACAGTATTATTAATATTTTTATTACAATACAACATCTTGATTACCTACCCTATGCAATTTTCTAAACACCATAATCGTTGGCCACTCAATCATTAAACAACAGATCATCTAAAATTAAAGATACATCCATACACTAATTTAATAAAGATATTAAATTGTGTTCCTGTTGATGGAGGCGATTATATATGAGACGGCGTTAGATTTATTGAAAAAGATCAATAGGTTATATATTATTGAGAACCTGAGCCCCTTTTACCTTGCTTAATACACATAGCGTTCAACATCCCTCCTTACCTAAATAATCCAACAATGGAAAATTCAACAGTGCCTTTAATTCCTCTTCTACGCTCTTACTCTCTCTCTCTTACTCTCTCTCTCTCTCTCTCTCTCTCTCTCTCTCTCTCTCTCTCTTTTATATGCAAACCGCCACATCCCTCTCCCTCACAATCACATAAATAGATTCATGAAGCCTAGACAAAAATCTCAGTCGCCACATTCGTTCATCGGGTTTCTTATTTTTTTAACCCAAATTCGCGAATGGGTTTCCTTGTGTATGGGGTTTATCTTTTTTTAACATAAAACGTTGCTATCGGTTCGTATTTTTTACCACAGATTTGCTTACGGTATTTATTTATTCGTGGTATAACATTTTTTCAAGATCCGATGATGTCGCTGTTGTTGCTGGAGTTTGCCACTCGGCCACTTGCGGCTACTAGAATTAGTTCGTGGTATAACATTTTTTCAAGCCGGTTGTATATTAGATCAGAACACCGGAAACAATTGTATGTCAGATTAGACTTTCGGCGATGTTTGTAATCCGCGTTTACCTTTTACCCGGAACAGCACTACTGCCGTCCCTTTCGTCGGCGCTAGTTAAAAATGTATCGGGGCTGGAAGATAATCGAAAAAGATGATACATGATTATACCAGAAAGAAGGTACCACGTTGTGTAGCCTATTTTTGGGACTCAAGTAAACTGATGCATGATTATCGAAATTGATACATGATTATCATATTATCAGTGGGGTTTGTGTAACATGTTGTGTTTTTGTATCAGTTTTGGTGGAGCTCAACATTGGTGATTTTGTAATCTCTTTTATTGGGTTTGTCATTTTCTAGATCTATTTTTTTAAATCTATATTTTTTTGTACCAGATTTGGTACACAATATATCCGGTCAGCTCATATGTGATCGTGACCGAATGTAACGGTCAAGCAAACGTTTAACCTTGTGGTCCACATTACTGCATTTACTTGAAAGTGAACCCCATTTTATGACATTGTACGTGACACGATGGTCACCAAGCTTTTATCGAACTCACGTTTCTTTTATACTGAATTGCTATTTATATAAACCTATGAACTCACCAACCTCGTGTTGACACTTTAGCATGTATTTTCAGGTTTAAAGCGATAGCTTACTGTTGGAGGCATTGGCAGGGCATGGCATATGTGACAACCATGATTTTAGCAGGTTAGTTTGACTAATAGTCTCGATCCATTTGACTTTGTTTGGTGTGAATTAAGTGTTTTGTGTGGTATATGTGTGAGATACATATAATATATTTATGATAAGTATGAATGTGGCATTAAATCCCTTTTTGTGTGAGGTTGTTGTTATGATTTGAGGAGTATTGATTTTGGGTAAGTTCATTTGATCGCCTTTGTGGTGTAGAAATGACTTGTGTAGTTTTGGTGTTTCGTGGTTTTTGCGTAACAACTCTTCGTTCAAGTGTTTGAACGTTAGTAAGTTACGAGGAGATTGTTTTTATGAGTTGTGTTTATAAAGAGTGTGGAATTCTATTTTTTGGAAACTTTGTTTTGAAAATGATTATTTTTCCGGTTTGTCGTAAAATGAAGGTTTATCGCGTAAGACGTTAGGTTTCGTTATGGGAGTGCATAAAATATCAAGAGTAGAAGGTTTTAAGTGTAATAAATAAATTTAATAAAAATAAATAAAAAAATATACATATATATGGGGCGGTTGAATTAAGGGAAAAGGGGAAAAAAGAAAACCAAATTTGAGCCCAATTACAACACCTAATGATAAGGATTATCCATAAATAATATATAAACAAACCCAACACCCCCACAAACGTGTTTCTCTGGTTTTTGGTCGTTCAAGAGAGGCGAAGAAGAAAAAAATTAGGGTTTATAATTGTGAATAATAATCAAGAATCAAGGTAAAATTTTTAGAACACATGTTCAATTGTTTGATTAATTATTCGAATTCATGTAATATTAAGTATAATGGATCTAGGGTTTGTAAGTTTCTGTAAATTAATTAATTAAAATATGTTGGGATCAATTAATTATTATATTATGATGATTGGTGAAGAGAATTGAGCGTAAAACATGTTGGTTATTGAGTTAGGGTTTGGACAGAAACATAGTGCTGTAAAGATACAAAGATATTTAATAGATGGAAATGAGTTAGATCACGAATTTTGACTCTAAATTATATAGTTAAGAGAAATAGCTTTCCAAAAAATCTGACCACGACTGATTTCGAGGTTGGGAAGTTAGTCTTTTGATTTTTACGAGATAAGGTGTCAAAGCTGTTAAACCGGGACAGAATTTGGGTAAAAGTTTGATAGTGATTTGTGGGTGAAAAAGTGTTATTAAGGTTAGCCCTTCTGGGAAAGTTGAGTTTTAGGTTATCTTAGACTCCCACGAAAAGGATTCGCGATAAAAAGTTGTAGAAGTATTTTTCTAAAATCAAAACTTTTTGGTTTGCGTTCAGATCCGAATCTGGATAGTTGACAAGCTTGATTTTCTTATGGGTATTTGTGTGTGTTATTAGACCATGGGCTTCTGGGATTAGCTTGTATGCTTATGAGATACCATGATGAATTTTTGGTGTGAGTTATTAAGCTTGAATGGTTATTATTTTATGTGGGTGAAAGTACCCCAAAATTCTGCGTTTTCTGAAATTATAAGTGCAAGGGATTTAGTGAGCATTAATGGTTTTTGGTGTTTAGTATGGAGTCTAGGAGATCCATGGTGGGTCATATGAACCTTATACATCCATCATATGATTATTGCATGGGTTATAGCTTTTAGCTTGGCCATGTGTAACGTGAACTTATTTGTGTTGTATAGATTTGTGATTTGTTGGAAGCTGCAGAGTTAAGGTGAGTTCATAGTCCCATACTTTTTACTTTGTTTTAAATTTGGTATGGGAATGATGCTTGTCTTAAATGGTTTGAGTTACTGTGATTATGTGTGATTTAAAAAAGGCTTGGACTTATAATGTTATCGTATGAATGCTATGTGATGAATGATGTGATGATAATGATGTGTGGTCCAATTGGGGGGGAGTATCCAATTGGAGAGTAATACTCCTACTAGCTATTATGTTGTGTGGTTAAAATGGGATCCAATTGGGAGGATGCTTATCCTGTTGCTCGCGCATGCGACCTAATTGATGATATGATTTGGAGCGGGGGTCACGTTCCGGCCCGATTGTTGTGTGATGGAATGGTTATGAATGCATGTGGCTTGTATGATAACTTATATTATTTGTCCAGCTATGTTTTATAATCACAGTGAACTGGTTGCCTTGAGTGTGAATGTGTGTCTTAAACCTATGAATCTCACCAACATTATGTTGACGTTTTAAGCATCATTTTCAGGTGAGCATTCTAAGGATATGATAGAAGGAAGCGACTAGAAGAGACTTTAGTTGCATTTGAGAATGAATTATCTATGTGTTTGGATATTTATTCGTTTGACTTTGTTGAAGATACCTTTGGAGGTTTGGTTGGTTATTTGCTTTTGGGGTATCGTTATGACACTTTGTGTCTGTACTTTGCTCTATTTTTGTGCATGTAGTTATTCTCTATATAGACACCATGTGTTGTGATAATATCCATGAAGTTACAAACTCGCGTTTCCTCCTTGGCGAGGTGTGACAGCATGGTCATAGATGACTCTGATATATTTGGGACCGCTTTATTTCTTTTATGGGCTTATACTTACACATTGATTTTGGAATGTTGTAAATGAAATACTTTTGAAAATATAAAAAATTTCTATTAAACAGTTGAGGTAAAACCGTTCTTTTTACTTTGTGTTGTGATACCATTTTAGTAGCACCCAAACATGTATGCTTCCGCTAAACCAGATTTTGGGGGTGTTACAATTCCGGCCTAGCTAGAGTTCAAAAGGACATCAACAAACACCTATTTGGAATACTCAAGAATTACTTGGAGCATGATATATTTAAAGAGTTGAACGAAACTCGAATTTGTACAGACATATTATATCGATACGACAACTACTCTCAGTATGAGTTATCCCTATTGACAATGTGAAGTCATAGAATAGCATTGTGGATCCGCTTGCGAAATGCTAAATGTGAGAGTTAGTTATAAAGTCATGAAGAGGAATGAGACTAAAGCCCTTGAAAAGTTTATATGAAGGAAAACCTAACCCAGCTGACTGGAGATCCCAAGATCTGGGTTCAATAGGACAACCTACTTGTATAAACTGAGGTCACTGTGGGGGAGTAATAAACTCTGTTGATATAAATAATGCTTAAAAACGTTATTAATATTTCTCGATATCTCTATGTTTTGATAATAAAAAAATGTGAACCCAATCAAATCAAAAATTATGACGTAAACAAGTATTTAGTCGTAAATATTCATTTAACAACATAATCACTTAAGGTATGAATAAACAAAATGTCTAATGCATTATATGATCAAAGGAACATTTTCTTAATCACTAGATTTTTAATAAAATCTCATAAATATTTTATATCTTTTAGAAAATCATTTTTGGTATTAAATAAATATGTCTAATTAACCATAAATATATGAATTCAAATTTTCAACCAAAAATGACAAAAATGTTCCAGAAAAACCTCCCCCACAAAAAGACAAAGCTGGGAAACGTATATAATGGGCGGCCCCCTTAATTTGTTAGGCGGCTTCCTTAATTATTAAGGGGACCGGCCACGCTCCTGACCTCTCCAGCTTTGCCTATAAATACTGGACAATCCTTGGACTTTTTCCTCACCTTTTTGCACTAAAACTTTTTGTCCAAATCTCTCTTTAATCATTTCACTAAATTCTTTGATCATATAATCATAAGATTTTGTTTCTAAGTGATCCAAGCCTCAACAATTCAAGTGCAAAGAGAAGAATACTTCTATCAATCAAGACAAGAAGTATTACAACTAGTATCATCTTGCAACCTAAGTTGTTTGTTTATTCCACTTTGTATATTATTCATTCATTGGTGTATAAGGTGTGTATATCAGCTAGTTAGATCTAGACATAGGCAACTAGATTAGTTTGGAGTGTGTGAAGTAGTAAAAGAAGTGAAGAAGTAGAGGTGTATAGGAATAGTGGTTAGTAGTGAAGAAATAGTAGTCGTAACATAGTGAACATATAGAAGCCGTAACATAGTGAAGATATAGAAGCAATAGAGTAGTGAAGATATAGGAGCCTTAAAGAAGTGAAGAAGTGAAGAAGTAGACATTGTGAAGTATTTAAGAGATAGAATTCGTGAAGTAGTGAAGAAGTAGAATTCGTGAAGTAGTGAAGAAATAGAATTCCTGAAGTCGTGAAGAAGTTGTGACGAAGTTGTGCTGTAATCGAAGTCGTGAGATTGGTTCTAGCTACTATTAGAACTCGACATTTAGCTTTGTGTCGTTAAATCGGTGTAAGCAAAAGTGTGTAAGGTTTTCTTCGCCATAAGGGAGCTCGTTGACATAGTGAAGAAACTCTCGAGTTTGGTGCTCGAGGAGTGGAGTACGGCGAAGAGGTGCTTCGTAGCCGAACCACTATAAATCCTTTGTCTCGCGATTTGATCTTTCCATCTCTACCTTATTATTTAGCTTACTTACTTATCTATAGTATATAGTTATAACTGTTTATATAGTGTATATGTTGATTTCACATAAAGATCAAACAAAGATTCATAAGACTAAGTTTTGAAAAACAAATCCAAAAGCACACATATACAAATTAAGCATATTACTTATATGTTGTTTTTCTTTTATACTAAACTCAAATATAAGATTTTCAAATAACCATTAAACAAATTAAAAAGAGGTAAAACTATTCAACCCCCCCCCCCTCTTCTAGTTTTTCACAAACTCCACACTTATTTAAGGGAGTTGGTAAACTTCCTAGTCTATTCCTATAACAGTAACAATATGAGGTTAAGCATATGGCTTTTAATGATTAATCGAGAATCATCTATGCGAGAGAAATGTGGGGTCGCTTCTAAGGGAATTGTGGGGGTGCAATTCTTAACAGCTCTCACAGAACTAGGCTAATGTTCATGACCAAAATGAACATAACTATGAGAACCAAAAAGTGTCAAGGAGATATTTGTGTGAATATATATTGTCGTCTCCACAAACAGCAGACAGTTCAAAGACATCGAGTTCTACTGGCTGCTAGGAGTCTAAGTATATTTCACAAAGGAGATTCAAAGGGTAACACTTACCTATCCTTTGCAAATATCAAATGCAAAACTCTATTACAACATCGAGTCGTTGTAATTTGTTTCCCGTTATCAATTTCATTCATGTGGGGGATTGTTGGAAAATTATGGTCAAATTTTTTACAATTGAATGACAATTGATGGTCATCATGTATACTAATGAGATTTAAGACCAATGTTAATGTTTGGTCAATTGTAATGACCGAATTAAGTTTGTGTTCATGAGCCATTAGTAGATTTAATTGTGACCGTTTCTTTTCCTCATCCCTTTTACCTATAAATGAGAGCTCTTCTCATTTGTCTAAATACACCGAAATACACATCTCATCATTACTCTCCTTTTGTGTTACCATTCATATTTATTGTGTATCTGGTATGTAATAGAGGAAAGACACAGTTTTGTCGTTTGTGTTAACGGAGTTATCCGTTGTTGTTGTATCTTGGGAGATAAACGTTCACGATTCTCAAGCACCGTGGAGAGGACGAATCTGTCTTAAGGAAAGTGTGAGCATCACACGCCTCAACTTTTTCCTTACTTTTGTTCTTTGAATCTAAACGATCAAAGGGTTTATGATGCACGGGATTGCGACCACGCACTAGGGTTTTACCTCTCAAGGGATCTTGAGAAGCTTGCAATCCCCACCAGGCAGTGTACCTGACCGATGTAGTATAGTGTAGTGGCAAGTACCGGGTGATTGATCGTTCTCTCAGGGAATAGTGTCGTTAGGATTGAAAAACTACTCTAATAGGTCTAGGGGTGAGGGAAGATTCTTTTTGTATTTTTATATTTTTTGGAAAGCAAGTAAAAATCTCGGGTTTTGAAGAGTGGGCGGAGTTAGTTGCTAGTCAACTAACCCAAATAACTACAACTGCAAATAAAAGAAAATAACAAGAAAGTAAATGGTTGTGAAAACTAATATGGAGAGAAGTGTGTTTACTTAGATTTCCTTACTCCCTAACTATCTTTTACCGATTGATTAGTGTGTATTAATTGCGTGGATGACGGATTGTATTCCTTAATACCATTCGTAGGGGTGTGTACGGACTTCCCCTAACTCTATGAGATCCTACTTCACTCCTATGTCGAGCCGGCTAAGAAGCTTCTAACATGGGATCACTAGAATTCACTCATGCATTAAATACAATCAAAATAATCTTAGTACACCTTGGTTCATGTTTCTTAAGACGTTCAAGCATGTTACCAACCGGAAGTCTGCCAGTTTTCTTAAGCCTAACATCAATAATCACCCATCTAATACAATTAATAACACACCATTCAATCAATAATCAATAGTTAGGTTTCATTAGATCTAAGCAAACACAAAGAAAATCTAGCCTAGCATAAAGACAAGCGTAAGATAGAATCAAACAACACATAGACATATTGAATGATTAATTGATTACTTATCCTCAATGTAACATGAGAGATACAAGGGTATAAAACCCTTAAAAAGGCTGCAAAAATCGTCTAGGGTTTCTCTCTAAAAAGTTCCACACTAATGACTAAAAATTATGCGAATGTATATAGAAAAACAGATCTGACTGCGTCACGTTATGTGCTTGACGCCGTCACCTCGCCGTGGTTAGGGTTTCTTGATAGCCTTCTTGACGTCGTCCCCCTTTAATCTCCAAATTTGTGTTCTGGCCCGTCAAGGCCTGACGCCGTCAAGAATGGCCTTGACGCCGTCTGGAATACTGTTCCAGCAGAGTTTGACACTTTGTCGAATTCTTCACTTTTATGCTCCGAAATCGTCCAAAATGCTTCCTTTTCCAGAATTTCTCTCCAAAGTACCTAAAATGAAAAAATGAACGATTTAGGGCGATATTTGATCAAATAAATACGATTTAGGGCTTAAATGACCCCCGAAAAGCGGTACACTTTTCGCCTCACCAGTTTACGGTAGTATTTTCTACACTTTCTATTTATTTCATTATTATCATGTTCGTCTCTTGTAGCAATATACACTTAATATATATTACAAAAAGTATGTGGTATGATACTTTTGAACTTTCATCATTGGGTTATTTAGGGTGCGTTTAGTTGAGGGAAAACACCCTTGTTTTTCACAAAATGTTTTGTGGAAAACAAGGATATTGTGGAAAACAAGGAAAACAGAGATCGCGTTCAAATTAGTGTTTTTCAATAAAATTCTCTACAAAACACAAAATTCCTATTTCCAAGTTCAATACACAAAACTAGAAAACACTTTTTTTTTGTTTTCACATATTTTCCTTTAAAATACCCCACAATCTGTTTTCGTCAATTTTTATATATTTTCGTCGGTTTTTATCCGTTTTTATTTGTTTTTCTCTGTTTTCGTCCGATTCTTACGTTTTCGTCCAATTTTTTACGTTTTCTTTCGATTTTCACATTTTCGCCCGTTTTTCATGTTTTCGTCCGTTTTTTTACGTTTTCGTCCGTTTATTTACGTTTTCGTCTGTTTTTTAAGCTTTCGTCCGATTTTTTACGTTTTTGTCCGGTTTTTACGTTTTCGTCCGATTTTTTACGTTTTTGTCCGATTTTAACGTTTTCGTCCATTTTTTTTATGTTTGCGTCTGTTTTTTACGTTTTCGTCTGATTCTTTACGTTTTCGTCTATTTTTTACGTTTTCGTCCGTTTTTTTACGTTTTCTTCTAATTTTTTACGTTTTCGTCCGTTTTTAACGTTTTCATCAGATTTCTTACGTTTTCGTCCGTTTTTTAACGTTTTCGTCTGTTTTTTATCGTTTTCGTCAATTTTTTTACGTTTTCGTCAGATTTCTTACGTTTTCGTCTGTTTTTTACGTTTTTGTCAGATTTTTACGTTTTCTTCTGTTTTATTACATTTTCGTCAGATTTTTTACGTTTTCGTCAGATTTTTTACATTTTCGTCTGTTTTATTACATTTTCGTAAGATTTTTTACGTTTTCGTCCATTTTTTAACGTTTTCGTCTGATTTTTTACGTTTTCGTCCATTTTTTAATGTTTTCGTCTATTTTTTAACGTTTTTGTCAGTTTTTTACGTTTTCGTCTGATTTTTTACGTTTTCGTCTGTTTTTTTACGTTTTCGTCAGATTTCTTACCATTTCGTATGTTTTTTAAAGTTTTCGTCTGTTTTTTTACATTTTCATCAGATTTCTTACCTTTTCGTCTATTTTTTAACGTTTTCGTCAGATTTTCTTACGTTTTCGTTGATGCGCGTGGGATTGCGACCACGCAACAGGTTTTACCTCTCAAGGGATCTTGAGAGCTTGCAATCCCACCAGGCAGTGTACCTGGTCGATGTAGTATAGTGTAGTGGTAAGTACGGGGGATTGATCGTTCTCTCACAGGGAATAGTGTTCGTTAGGATAGAAAAACTACTCTAAAAGGTCTAAAGGTGAAGGAAGATTATTTTTGTGTTTTTGTATTTTGTGGAAAGCAAGTAAAATCTCGGGTTTTGGAGGAGTGGGTGGAATTAGTAGCTAGTCAACTAACCCAAAAACTATAATTGCGATAAAAATAAAATAACTAAACTATTGTGGTTGTGAAAACTTATATGGAGACAAATGTGTTTACTTAGACTTCCTTACTCCCTAACTATCTTTTACCGGTTAATTGGTGTATGTATTACTTGCGTGGATGACGGGTGTATTCCTTAACAATTCATGGGGTGGCATACATATCTCCCCAATTCTATGAGCTCTTAGCTCCTCCAACAACTATGCGTACACATAATCATAGGGATTATAAACAGTGGCTCATGCGTTAAATACTACCTTAATAACCTAGTATGCCTTAGTTACATGTTTCTTAAGACGTTCAAGCATGTTACCATATAGGAGTATTGCCAGTTTTCTTAAGCCTAACATTGATGAAACATTCATCCCAACAAAGTAATAACACACCAATCAACCAATAATTAATAGTTAGGTTTCATTAGATCTAAGCAAGCACAAGAAAAATCTAGCCTAGCATGTTAATTGAAAGACAAGCATAAGATATAATTAACCAACACATAGACATATTGATTAATTTAAGTGAGGACTGATCTTTAATTGAACATGAAGGATTCAAGGGTGAAAAACCCTTGAAAATACAGCCAAATTCGTCTTTAGGGTTTTGTACTAAAAGTTCCACCAAAGTTCCACACAAACGAAGGAAAAATAGAAAATTATATATAGAAAATACATTATGACGGCGTCAGGTTATAGGGTCTGACGCCGTCAGCTCGCCGCCACTAGGGTTCTCGGATGGCCTAGATCTACTTCTGACGCCGTCACCCTTTAATGCACTCTGGGCCGTCACTCTTTAGCATTACACCTGACGGCCTACTCCATTTAACACCTGACGCCGTCAGGTGTAAACATCTTGTTTTCTTCATAGGGCGTCTAGTGTAATCTGATTTTACTCCTTTGTCAATGTTGGCTGACGGCGTCACCTTGTGACTCTGACGCCGTCAGGTAGGATTTCCAGCTTCTTTTGAGACTTTGTCGTTTTCTTCACTTTTATGCTCTAAAAACGTCCAAATATGCATGTTTTCCAGAATTCTTCTCAAAAGTACGTAAAATGACAAAAGGAACGATTTAGGGCAATATTTGATCATATTTACTCGAATTAGGGCTTAAATGACCCCTTAAAACGGGTACACTTTTCGTCTCATCATTCGTCTGTTTTTTTACGTTTTCGTCAGATTTTTTACGTTTTTATATGTTTTATTACGTTTTCGTCAGATTTTTTACGTTTTCATTCATATTTTTACGTTTTTGTCCGATATTTTACGTTTTCATCTGTTTATTTACATTTTCGTCCATTTTTTTACGTTTTCGTTCTTTGTTTACGTTTTCGTCCGATATTTTACATTTTCGTCTGTTTTTTTACGTTTTTGTCAAATTTTTTATGTTTTCGTCCGTTCTTTTTATGTTTTCGTCAGGCGAAACCTAAAAAAGCGTAAATAAAACATGAAAACGTAAAAATCAGAACGAACGAAAACGCAAAAAATCAGAAGAAAACATAAAATACCGAAAGAAAACGTAAAAATAGGACGAAGTCATAAAAAATGAAATCATTAAAAAGCAGACAAACACGTAAAAAATCGGACGAAAACGAAAAAAAACAGACGAAAACATTAAAAAACGGACGAAAATGTAAAAAAAACGTACGAAGACGTAAAAAAATCTGACGAAAACGTAAAAAAACAGAAGAAAAGTTAAAAAAATCAGACGAAAACGTAAAAAAATGAACAAAAAGTTAAAAAATCAGACGAAAACAAAAAAAATAGATGAAAACGTAAAAAAACGAACGAAAACGTAAAAAAATAAACGAAAACGTTAAAAAACAGACGAAAACGTAAAAAAACGGACGAAAACATAAAAAAACTGATGAAAACGTAAAAAAAAACAGACGAAAACATAAAAAATCGGACGAAAACGTAAAAAATCAGACGAAAACGTAAAAAAATAGACGAAAACGTAACAAAATCGGATGAAAGCGTAAAAAACAGACGAAAACGTAAAAAACATACGAAAACGTAAAAATTTTGACAAAAACGTAAAAAACGGATGAAAACGTTAAAAATCCGACGAAAACGTAAAAAATCATACGAAAACGTAAAAAGATTGACGAAAACGTAAAAAAAGGACGAAAACGTAAAAAAACGGACGAAAACGTATAAAGTCGGACGAAAACGTAAAAGGCAGACCAAAACGTTCTTTGATGTTATATTTTACTTTTTTAATTCTTTATTTTCTCGTATTAGATTTTTTCAGTTATTTTATAATTTAGTTGGTTAGTTTATAATATTTGTTTTTGTGTTTTGAAGATGTTTTTATAATATTACTGAGGTGAATAGAGAATTGAGATAGATTACGACAACACTTAAATATGTTTTCTTGTTTTGCAAAATGGAAAACACAAACGCATGTTTCTCAAACTAAACGCGTATTCTAAATTTCTATTGTTTCGTGAAAATAAAACTCTCTCCCTTTTCTTACAAAATAAGAAATATGAAATGAATAAAAAGAAAATGTTTTCCAACTAAACGTGACCTTACTATTTTCATGTATGCATTTCATATACTCACTTTGCACCCCATCTATATGTTTGTTATGCTAAAGATAATTTAAGGTTTATTGGTCTAAAATGTCTAATCAACTCTGACTTCTAGTATGTCTAACAAACTAGAATATGTCTGATTCGTCTCTCTTTAGCATGTACGTCTCAAATTTCTTGAATATCGAGTAAGTGCAATCCATGTATGCATTAGTATAATAAGATTACATTTTTTATGAGTTTTTTAATTTGTTTATGTGTTGAAACTTAAATAAGTTCACGACTAAAACAACCACAAGTTACACGAAGAATAGCACCTCATTGACAATCCTATTTATAAGTTCACATAGATATACCATAATGTAATTTCAAGAGAAATTAACGATAAGTGACAAAAATGTGGTCGCTACTCATTTTAGACTAGTTTTTAAGGCTTCTGTGTAGTCGGGACTTTTGGTAATAAAAAAGATCTTGTGAGGATGCCGCGGTAGGTGTCATATTCAAAACTCGAGAGCCTAAAAAATCAGTTACAATGCTTTAATTTGAATGGACCACCTAAAACTGTGACATCTCCACAAAATCTTCCAAGAACCAAAAATCCATGCTAGCATTCATGGTGACCATTAGGCTGCCCACTAAGGGGCGGTTTAAATCGGTCGTGGGCTTTGCTCGACCGAATTGGAAATCGGTCGTGGCCTTAGTGGCTAAATCGGTTGCCGGCAACGAAAACCAAATCGGTTGTATTCGACCGAATTTATTACTTGTGAAATCTTCAATTTTCGAACGTTGCCCCATTTTATAACCGTTGCCTTATTAAAAAAAAAACTTAAAAAAAAAAAAAAAAAAAAAAAAAAAAAAAAAAAAAAAAAAA
>LBNU01005619.1:6710-24248 GCA_014162995.1 Artemisia annua | reverse complement strand
AAAAAAACTTCTCACCCATATTTACCAATGTCTATCGATTCTTACGAGCTATTGTTTGGTTCTTCGTCTTCCGACGATGAAGAAGTTATGAGTGACTTTGTGGAGTTTGCGGAGTATGCTTGGAATGCTTATCAACAAAGATATAGAAAGCCACGAGTTACACGAAGGCGCATACAAAGGGATCATGAGGGTGCTCATAATCGTTTAGTTGCAGCCTACTTTTCACCAAATCCGCAGTTCGACGAAAGAACATTCGCTCGGCGGTTCCGAATGAGCCGAGAACTATTCACCCGAATTGTTCAAGAAGTGACCGATTTTTCTCCTTAGCATCGTTTCATCATTTAATATATTACCACTATCATCACCTTTTACATTTTATAATCACTACCATTATAAATACTCACTTTATACAAACAAACTTTATAAAACTAGTTGGATACCCGCGCACAGTGGCGGCGAAAAAAATATAGTTATAATAGAAAGATAATGAATGAATTGTTAATCCAACTCTCCCACAATTCCGTACCCGCTTAGTGAATTCATTACGCAACACTCTGAAAGTATATACGTTCGTTGTATGTGTTTGTTTGGGTTTCTCGTAACTTTCCCGTGATATCATTATTCTCGCTTTATAAAGACCTCACAATTTTTTACCCGTCAAACACTCCTCCAAAAGTTATAATTTTGACGAATCAAGTTTGTATTAATTCAAATAAAGGTTAAAGTTGTAAAAATTTGAACCAAAATAACCCATTAAAATGCAAAAACTAAAAACTAATAAAAATATATCAAAACGAATGTTGAATTAAAGAGCACAAAATTTTAGAAAATACGGTGAAATTATGCTATAAAAAATAAATAGATAAAAAGATATTTCAAATTGAAAATAAATATGATTTTTTAGTTGAGAAGTGACACATGTCACTCCATAATTGGAGCTTCTTATCTTAATTTTTGATGGAGCCCACAACTTAAATGTTTTATCTATACTACTGTATAATACATTTAGAACTTGCTATTAATAGAAGGCTTAAAAATTCAGATTCAACATCTTACTTATAATGGAAATAATTATATTAGTTTTGCTATTAAATCAATGCATACACACATAATTAAAAATTACAAAACTGAAAATTTAAGTGTCTTCATCTATTGTCCATTTCGTTTTCGTAACAGCCCGCTGAATAAAATTTGTTGTAACAGTCCATTTAAACAATTGTAACAGCCCATTAGCCACAATACATTTATAAACTAACGCACCAAACCACTAAAAAAATGTAAAACACTAACACTACCTTCTTTCTCTCATATCTCTCTCTTCCATCTAACCTAAACACCTACATAACCCTCATTACTGCCGTCACCATTACCCTAACCTCCACCGCCTTCTGCCGTTCTTCCATGTGTTGGTGGTTTCAGTTTGTTTAGGTAGTTTTGGTTTGTTTGGTGGTTTTTTGTGTGCTTGGTGGTTTGGAGATATGTTAAGATCCATCTCAGAATTTGCGGTTTTTCTTGTGTTTTGTGGTTTTCGGGTGTGTTTGTGATTTTCTGTTTGATGTTTTCAGTGTGTTCGGCAGGTTCGATNGCTTGAGTGTCTATTTATTTGCAGGTTCATGTACTTAAAAACATCAATATGTACTTACATACCTGAGGAATAGGCCTTAACCCGAACACCTTGACGTAAGTTTTGGTTTGTTTGGTGGTTTTTTGTGTGCTTGGTGGTTTGGAGATATGTTAAGATCCATCTCAGAATTTGCGGTTTTTCTTGTGTTTTGTGGTTTTCGGGTGTGTTTGTGATTTTCTGTTTGATGTTTTCAGTGTGTTCGGCAGGTTCGATGTGTGTTAAGATCCACATAATAGTTTATGGTTTTAGTTTCTTTGGTTGATTTTATATCCTTGAAGATCTCTGATAGTTTTTTTTTGCCATTTGTTTTTGTCGGGAAATAGGTTTCTAAGGTGTGTGATGTGGGTGTGGCTGAGATTTGATGATGGTTTTGAGTTGGTATGAATCTGTAACAGATGAGACAATTTATAGACTATTAGTAGAAGATATGCAAATATGATGCATTAATAATTGAATACTTTGATGCTTTGTTGTTTTTTGAAGAAATCTTGAGCTATAAATTTTCAGACGCATGATGATATTCACTTTGATATGTTTATATTAACTTATCAAAAAGGATTGAAAGCTCAAAGATATGGAAATACTTTGATATGTTTATAATAATGTATAAAAAAGTCATTGAAAACTAGAAGATATGAAGATGTTGATCGTGTATTGAGGTAAAAGAGTTTCATAATAAATTTGATCATTTCGGTTTGATTTTTTAGCTTGGGACTTGGGTTATACTCTGTAGTTTTTTTTGTGTTGTGTTAAGAGGGTGGTGGTAAACATGGATCATGAAATTCCACAGGAAAGGAGTCTTTGTAGTTGGAACTTGCAATTTGTCACAAATAAGGAGTGCGTTGTTGAAGATGAGTGTATGGTAAAATAGAGACGGTAGATGGTAGTAGGTTAGCATTAACTCTCATATGGTAGTAGCAAACTAAAAGTACACCAAATTTGAATGAAGTAGTGGATGTTGGTTGACAACAATGTTAGTTATTAAGCTATGTTTATATGGGGTCTATTACTCTATTGAGTTAAAAGAGTTGAAGTAACCAATTTGTATAGTGTGTTAGATACACAGAAACATATGTATCTTTCTTATAAAAAAAAATGTGATGAATATAAATTTTATTATGTGACTTTTCGCAAGTATCTATAAATATTTTTAGAGTTAAGATCAAATGAGAAGAAAAACTAAAATGAGAAGGATGAGAAGAAACCACAACCACACATTTGAGATGCACCTACAAAAATAGATGCATCTCCCCTTAAATTTCTCCCTCTTATTTGAATTGTGTGGTTGGAAACTTTTCTCACTCTTCTCATTTTATTTTTTCTTCTTACTAGATCCATTCCCAATATTTTTAATACCAAAGTTATAAGTTATGTTTTCTTAAAATTGCGTATTCTTTTGTAACCCGCCGCAAAGCGCAGGCAACAGAAACTTTTAAACAAGTCCCAAATATGTTCTTTTTTTAGTGGAAGTTGGAGACATAAGAAATTCATTCATATTGTGGTCAAGTTGGATATGTGAACTGATCGAATTATTACTTTCATATATAATCAAGAGGCATATTTATTTTAATTCTAATCAATTGATATGCAAATATATAGTCTTGATATTTTTATCGAAATGTTACTTGGAGTATTAGTTTACAACTTATTTGGCACTAACTTCTTTAAAATCATATTAACTAACTGAGCATTGCTATATCCTCCTACATAATTCTTCTACTCATCCTTCTACCCACACAATTATACAACCTGTGTCATGCACTAACTATCACTCTTGATTTAAATCATTGATCTTTCCACTTGTCACAATCTTGCAAGTAGGAAGATTTGTAGGCACTAATAGAAGCGCTTTGCACGTTTTACATTACACTTGCAAACGCGGGAATCATTTAAAGTGCGGGAATCACATGTGAAGTAGTTTGGAAGTTGTTCAGTTGTAACTATGACTTATCAAATGAGGAACAAGTTTGCATTATAAATTACTTCGATAATGTGAAATAGTTTTTTATTGCTTAAATTTATTCCGACTTAAAACTATCATCATTCGTAAAGTTATTGTCACGAATTATGTATAGCCGTAAAACATTGCACACCAGGAATTTTAGTTTCAGGGTACCCGCCGCTGCAACGAGCGGGTACCCTGCTAGTATAGTAGTATAGATATCTACACACATTCACACAAAATAAATAAATAAATAAAAATAAAAAATGATGATGGTCACCACTCAAGTTCGGGTCAATCGGGTCGGGTCAAATCGGGTCAAGGCTAAAAAACCATACCCGAACCTGATTTTGTTTAGAACGCGTGTCACTTGGGTCGGGTCAATTCGGGTTCGGTCAATTCGGGTCAGGTCAATTCGGGTTCGTGTCTAGACCGTTTAAAAATGATACAATTTTGGTGTTCAAACTTGATATACATAAAAATTAGAAAGAAAAAAAAATCAAACTCGTGTCACTCTGGTTGACCCGAACCCAAGTAAGATAAATATATTAAACCCGAACCTGACTTTGTTTAGAACTCGAGTTAATTTAGGTTGACCCGAATATAAATTTTAAATCCAATTGACCCAACCCGAATAACCATATTTTGGTTTGGGTGAGGTCGACTTTTTTAACACCTCTAGATAAGACTAGTATATGCAAATACTCTTTTTAACGTATCATTGAGTCACTCTCAAAATAAGTTAATTATTATTTTCACTCATTATAACAACAATGACAACTCTCAATCAGTCACTTTAATCTGTCAAAGCGAGATATGAGGAGATATAATACGAACGGTTACACCAATTACCCCAATCAACATTTTAACCTATTTACGTTTTTTTTATATAAAAGAAGAAGTACTATAAGATAGGAATCGAATTCTAACTCCAACCCTGTAAGTACCGGATGTTTTATTGATAACTGTTTCAATGCAGGTACAACCACCATCCTGAACACCAGCTTCCACATGCTCATACTCACATCTCAACAAACATCAAAGCTCTCATAAAAGATCGAAGCAATACAAATTTCAAAGATAGATTCCATGCCAAAAGAATCTACAAACGTGATAAAGACAAACGATCTTAAGTGCAACACCGTCTAAAGAAGGATTCTACATCAACATAAGGAATCTTCACATATGAAAAGAGAGCTTCACAAATATGAAAGTTTCAAACGTCAAAGGTGTATGAGCATGTCGGAATGATGCAGATCCAATGGAGTCAAAGAATGTGACGAATGGCAGATTACCACATCAGATTGATCACTATCTCATCAAGCAAAGATAAAGAACAAAGAACGATGAATCATTTCTACTAATCATTTTTGAAGACGTCTAAAGCTATGAAAGCTACAACCAAAGTCCAAAGACAAAGACGTCAAGCAACCTCAAATGACCGTGACTAACATCACTTCTTCAACAACCGATCCTTAGGGGAAGATTGTTAGAACCTAAGTTTATCAACGTTTAGTCAAGTCTCGGTTATTTCAGTCATTGTAATAGGTTGCTAAAACTTATCTATGTTATTTATATTATGTATGGAACGTGTAAGTCAATGGACACGTCCAATGGGCCACAAGCCCAATCGTTTAGAATAAGGAAAGAGAAAGGGAGTGTTGCCCTAGCTCCTCTCCTATAAATAGGAAACTCATGTAAACCTATTTCTTGTTGGTTATTTCAATATCATAAGGAAACTCTTGCACTTTTATTCTTCATATTTGATCTAATCAACCAAACTCTATTTCTCATCTTATTTCTATCATTTCAATACTTGTGTTTACAATATGGTGACCTAACAAAGATCCACATAATAGTTTATGGTTTTAGTTTCTTTGGTTGATTTTATATCCTTGAAGATCTCTGATAGTTTTTTTTTGCCATCTGTTTTTGTCGGGAAATAGGTTTCTAAGGTGTGTGATGTGGGTGTGGCTGAGATTTGATGATGGTTTTGAGTTGGTATGAATCTGTAACAGATGAGACAATTTATAGACTATTGGTAGAAGATATGCAAATATGATGCATTAATAATTGATGCTTTGTTGTTTTTTTGAAGAAATCTTGAGCTATAAATTTTCAGACGCATGATGATATTCACTTTGATATGTTTATATTAACTTATCAAAAAGGATTGAAAGCTCAAAGATATGGAAATACTTTGATATGTTTATAATAATGTATAAAAAAGTCATTGAAAACTAGAAGATATGAAGATGTTGATTATGTATTGAGGTAAAAGAGTTTCATAATAAATTTGATCATTTGAGTTTGATTTTTTAGCTTGGGACTTGGGTTATACTCTGTAGTTTGTTTTGTGTTGTGTTAAGAGGGTGGTGGTAAACATGGATCATGAAATTCCACAGGAAAGGAGTCTTTGTAGTTGGAACTTACAATTTGTCACAAATAAGGAGTGCGTTGTTGAAGATGAGTGTATGGTAAAATAGAGACGGTAGATGGTAGTAGGTTAGCATTAACTCTCACATATGGTAGTAGCAAACTAAAAGTACACCAAATTTGAATGAGGTAGTGGATGTTGGTTGACAACGATGTTAGTTATTAAGCTATGTTTATATGGGGTCTATTACTCTATTGAGTTAAAGAGTTGAAGTAACCAATTTGTATAGTGTGTTAGATACACAGAAACATATGTATCTTTCTTATAAAAAAAATTGTGATGAATATAAATTTTATTATGTGACTTTTCGCAAGTATCTATAAATATTTTTAATACCAAAGTTATAAGTTATGTTTTCTTAAAATTGCGTATTCTTTTGTAACCCGCCGCAAAGCGCAGGCAGCAGAAACTTTTAAACAAGTCCCAAGTATGTTCTTTTAGTGAAAGTTGGAGACGTAAGAAATTCATTCATATTGTGGTCAAGTTGGATATGTGAACTGATCGAATTATTACTTTCATATATAATCAAGAGGCATATTTATTTTAATTCTAATCAATTGATACGCAAATATATAGTCTTGATATTTTTATCGAAATGTTACTTGGAGTATTAGTTTACAACTTATTTGGCACTAACTTCTTTAAAATCATATTAACTAACTGAGCATTGCTATATCCTCCTACATAATTCTTCTACTCATCCTTCTACCCACACAATTATACAACATGTGTCATGCACTAACTATCACTCTTGATTTAAATTATTGATCTTTCCACTTGTCACGATCTTGCAAGTAGGAAGATTTGTAGGCACTAATAGAAGCGCTTTGCACGTTTTACATTACACTTGCAAACACGGGAATCATTTAAAGTGCGGGAATCACATGTGAAGTAGTTTGGAAGTTGTTCAGTTGTAACTATGACTTATCAAATGAGGAACAAGTTTGCATTATAAATTACTTCGATAATGTGAAATAGTTTTTTATTGCTTAAATTTATTCCGACTTAAAACTATCATCATTCGTAAAGTTATTGTCACGAATTATGTATAGCCGTAAAACATTGCACACCAGGAATTTTAGTTTCAGGGTACCCGCCGCTGCAACGCGCGAGTACCCTGCTAGTATAGTAGTATAGATATCTACACACATTCACACAAAATAAATAAATAAATAAAAATAAAAAATGATGGTGGTCACCACTCAAGTTCGGGTCAATTCGGGTCAAGGCTAAAAAACCATACTCGAACTTGATTTTGTTTAGAACGCGTGTCACTTGGGTCGGGTCAATTCGGGTTCGGTCAATTCGGGTCAGGTCAACTCGGGTTCGTGTCTAGACCGTTTAAAAATGATATAATTTTGGTGTTCAAACTTGAAATACATAAAAATTAGAAAGAAAAAAAATCAACGTGTCACTCTGGTTAACCCGAACCCGAGTAAGATAAATATATTAAACCCGAACCCGACTTTGTTTAGAACTCGGGTTAATTTAGGTTGACCCGAATATAAATTTTAAATCCGATTGACCCAACCCGAATGACAATATTTTGGTTTGGGTGAGGTCGACTTTTTTAACACCTCTAGATAAGACTAGTATATGCAAATACTCTTTTTAACGTATCATTGAGTCACTCTCAAAATAAGTTAATTATTATTTTCACTCATTATAACAACAATGACAACTCTCAATCGGTCACTTTAATCTGTCAAAGCGAGATATGAAGAGATATAATACAAACGGTTACACCAATTACCCAAATCAACATTTTAACCTATTTACGTTTTTTTATATAAAAGAAGAAGTACTATAAGATAGAAAGCAATTTAAAAACTGGTTTCTTGATTGATTCTCCCAAGCCAACGGTTCGTGATTCAACTGATTTGACCAGCGATTCAACTGATTTTGTTCTCAAAACCGGTTTCGATTACCAACCGGTTCACGATTCAACTGACCGGGTCAACCCGGGTTTTAAAATACTCAGGGGAAAAAAAAAAGAAAAAAAAAATTGCATCTAGATGAACAACAATATCACATTAATTTTTGACAAACCCCGAGACACTATAGATGCGCCTACACCCCACCCAACAACTCAATTTCATTCCAACAAAAAACCTCCCAAATTGACCCTCACCCATTCTCCACCAAATTGGAATGAAAAACCCCCCAAATTGACCCTTACCCATTCTCCACCAAATTCTTTTATACCAAATTCCATCGAACACAAAATCATTTACTTCAACTCTTCGATTTCCCCCCCAATTTTCACTAAACCAAAACCCTAGAAAATAGTAGCAAAAAATAAAAACTGAATGTTAAAATGTTGAGGCTATGGAGATGGTACCAGAACTGTTTAGCTGTACATCCATTGAAAACACAAGTCATCAGTTCAGGTGTTATTTGGGGGTTTGGTGAAATTGCTGCTCAGTCTGTTACTCATTTAACTGTTGTTAACAAAAAAACAACTAATGTAAGGGGTATTTTTTTTTCAAGTTATATGTTATTTTAGTAAGTTGTTAAAACGAGCCGAGCCGAGCCCAAGCCTGCCAGAGCTCGAGCTCACTCGTTTATATATATAAGGCTCGAGCTTGGGCTCGAGCTCGTTTCGAGCCTTATATTTAGAGCTCGAGCTCGGCTCGTGGAAAATTTCACAAACTCGAGCTTGGCTCGGGCTCGACTAATTTATATTATATTTTAAAGAAAACAAAGTTCAAATGGAGCTCGACCCTTTTATTACATAAGGCTCGAGCTCGTTTACTACTTTTAAGCTCGTTTATGCGTATAGGCAATATATATACGTATATATTCCAAGGGCTCGTTTAGGCTCGCGAGCATACTCGAGCTTTTTGTATAGGGCTCGGGCTCGAGCTCGATTATTAAATGAGCCTAAAATTAGGCTCGAGCTCGTTTAGGCTCGGCTCGTTCGAGCTTTTTACCGATTCGATCCCGAGCTTTTCACGAGCGGCTCGGTTCGTTTCCACCCCTAGTTGTTATATAGATATGATTGGAGTAAGGTATGTTTGGCGTAGGTGTTTGTTAATGTAGCTGTAGGTATTGGTTACGTTTTGTTACGAGTTATGGAAATAGAATTTGCGGAGTATTATTCTTATTATGATTTGTTATGGTTGGAGAAATGAAAGTGTGTGTTATTTTGGTGACTTTTGTGATATATTAGGGTTGTGTTTGGCGAAAACTAGCACTAGGTGTAGGCGGTAGCTGATTATTTTGACTTTGAGAGTTTTTTTGAGACATTGTTTGAGTTGAGAAGATTATTAGATTGAAAGTGTGTATAAAAATGGCTAAGTATTGGGTATTTCTCGGGTAACTATATTTAATTTTTTAAAGATTTTCTTTTATTAAATGTTGCGAAACAGTAAAAACTGAGCCCTTGTGGATGTTTTTTGCGAAAAGGACTCGGTCTATAACATGACCAAGTGCTCCCATTTTTCAGTAGGGGACGTGTCCTTGGAGGGGGGGTAGCAGGGGAGATGCGTCTCCTTTAAGGTGACCGAGCCTCACGAGCGAGCCATTACAAATGGTCTAAAGAGTTTACAAAATGATATTCACACAATGATTTGACAAATTTCATTGCATATAATCTCTCTTTCTTCAATTTGCAACTATAATTTTACTTTCAATATTTAGTTGCAAAATTATTGTGCGAGCATAGTGTTGTAAACTTTTATGTGAATGTAGCAATATTTTTTTCTTAAATTGTACTCTCTTCGTCTCAATATTATTGTCACAAAACAAAAATCACATATTTTTCTTTTTAATAAAAGTGATGTCATTTTAATTTTTAATCACTTAAATAGAATATTCTCCTACTAAGTTACAGTATATAGTTTTTCTTTAGAAAAATAAATGGACAATATTTTGAGATATACCGAAAAAGTAATATGGGTTATGGACTATAATTTTGAAATGAAAACAAATACAGTAATAACTTTTAAGAGGTGAGAGATAAAATCTAAACAATTTCACATTTTATTTTATTTTTTGCCCAAACCCCAATACTTAATACTATAGATGCGCCTACACCCCACCCAACAACTCAATTTCATTCCAACAAAAAAAAAACCCCAAACCAAATTCCATCAAACACAAAATCATTCACTTCAATTATGCGATTTTCCCCCAGTTTTCAATAAACCAAAACCCTAGAAAAAAAAAACTGAATGTTAAAATGTTGAGGCTATGGAGATGGTACCAAAACTGTTTAGCTGTAAATCCATTGAAAACACAAGTCATCAGTTCAGGTGTTATTTGGGGGTTTGGTGATATTGCTGCTCAATCTGTTACTCATTTAACTGCTGTTAACAAAAAAACTACNTTTTTTTTTTTTTTAGTAAGTTGTTATATAGATATGATTGGAGTAAGGTATGTTTGGCGAAACTAGGCGTAGGTGTTTGGTAATGTAGCTGTAGGTATTGGTTGCGTTTTGTTACGAGTTATGGAAATAGAATTTGCGGAGTATTATTGTTGTTATGGTTGAAGAAATGAAAGTGTGTCTGCTATTTTTGGCTACTTTTGTTATATACTCCTATTAGGGTCGTGTTTGGCGAAAATTAGTGGTAGGTTTATTAGGTGTAGGTGGTAGCTGTTTGTTTTATAAAAGTGTTTGGTGACGTGGCTGTAGATGTAATTATAATGTGTAAAATGACGTAAATGTAGCGTTTGAGTATGAATGCTTCTTTTAGCAGCGTTAGAAAAAGTAGCGTTTAAAAGGTCTGCAAACTTGCCAAACAAGCTTTGTATCCTAAATGCTAAATGCTAAAAAGCTAAAAAACGCTTTGCACCAAACACAACTTAAGGTTGTGTTTGGCGATGAGCTTTTTGCAGAGTTAAGCGTTTAGAAATTAGAATACAATGCTTGTTTGGTAACGAGCGTTTTGCTTTTGGATTTTGTTTAAACACTCTTATTTGAAACGCTAATAAAAGAAGTTTTTAGCGATAGTGTTTACCTTTTACGTCATTCTACACTTTATAATTACATCTGCAGGTATGCTACCAAATGCTTTTATAAATTCTCAACTACTGCTAATTTTGCTAAACATAGCCTTAGTGATAGTTTGTGCAAGTATTATCGAGTGTATTTGTGATTACTGGAGTTGAATTTTATAATATGTGATTTATATTATTAGAAATGTGTTTTAGAGAACGATTGTTAGTTGTTGTTGTGGTCCGATAATTTAAGAGCGAGTACGAATCACTAAATTAACTAATGGAATAGAAGCTTGATATGTAACTGTTAAGGTAAAACATGATAAATTTGTTTGGTTTTATGTGCATATGTTTCTATGTAATGAATTCGTTTCTTGAGTTTTTGAGAAAGAAAGAAAAGCGGACTTATAAGTTATGTTAAAAAAAGGTCACAGCTTAGAGATTTGTTTATTAGGATGTAATCTCGAGGTTTTTTTTTATATTGCCCTAAGGTGGTGGACTTAGGTATTCACTCATCAACTTCTCATCTTTCATGTAGGAGTGTGATTGTGTCACTTATTTATATTACATTTGTACATATTAGTGCCCAGGTTTGATTTTGTGAGCATCTTTGACCTACTTCGCATTGTCTCATAATTAGTGATAATCTGGATTTTTTTTGTAGTATAAATGTTTTCAGTTGCCGGTGAGTCTCCTTTACTACTGAGAAGTTGTGTGCTAAGTTGAAATTTGTTTCACCTAATAAAGGGAAAAAGAGAGTCTATTTTGAATGTGTTGAAGAAATGAAATCAAAAGTATAGGACATTCTAGGAAACTTGAACACATGCTAATTCAGAAGGGAGAAACTTTCCAAATTACAATTCTAAAGCCTCCACTTGATCGATATTGTTTATTTACTTCTTGTAAACCTTTTAGCTGCCCCACGGTCCCAACTAATGTAAGTATTAGTAAGGCAGCAGTGCAGCACATTAGTTTCTATAAGGAGTATAACTGAACTAATATAGTAAGTGGGTACAAGCGTTTGATCGTTGTAAGAAAGGATTATAATCGAAGCACCTAGAGAATATTTTCTACCTTTCCCCAGTATTCTCGATGTCATTATGAGCAACGAAATATATGGACAACCAGTAAGGCACCAAGTATTGATGGTGGAAAACGATGACTATGAAGTACTCTGTAAGTTCATATATGGGGAAAAAAAATTATTTGTTCCGGATACAAATTCAGACATTTTTTGTATCTAGAATAAAAACTTTAAGCTCTGTCATGTTGGTTTTTTGGAAACGCATATAATGTCTAAGGGAGCTGCTAACCTGATTTGTTGTATGTCAACTTGTTCATATTGGAATTTTAAATTTATCATAATTTCTTTCAACATTGGGCTGATTTATTAATACCGTTATTGCTTTAGTATATGCTGGACTATTGAAACGATCTGCACTTTGTTTATCCATTTGTTCCACTTATAATACTGTGACTGTACATTCTTGTTATTTGCGGTTTCCGTTCACGAAAAGTTATAGTCTATCACTGGTCATTTTAAATAACATACTGATAAATCCTGTTAACCTAACAGGAAGATAATAAAGAATTACATATCAATTGGAGACGAGTTGCTACCACTAGCTTATTTGGAATGGCATTTGTTGGGCCTGTTGGTCACTTCTGGTAAGTTATTCTTTCCATTTGCAAGGCCTGATGTTGAACATTTAACGTCGATTATTTTACAGTAATTAATTATTATTAATATGATAGTCTTAAAGCTGATGAGACTTCTTGGAAATCTACCTGTTTTTTTTATGTCACTCACTCTAAACAAGATTAGGAGTGACATTAAAAAAACAAGCATACTTGCAGCCTCCAAGAGACCATAACATGGTTAATGATAGTCATCACTGTATAAAAAGATGCCATCACATTAAGCTACCACTTACACTTTTTTTTTGGAAAGCAATATATATTAGAAGGTGGCCACTGCCATACAAACTTACAAGTCTAGCAATATTGACCCATTTACACTGTTTTAGGAGGGTACTGTTAATTTCCTTCAACTTAAGGTTTGAATTAAGTCTTTTAAATCGGTGTTCCCCTAAATGATTTGCTACAGAATGTTCAAAGCTACATAACTACATCATGGACTCACTTGAAATTTGAAAATATGTTTCTCTAATCCATATTAGAAGTTACATGATACCCGGATAGCATTAGGAGCATACCAGGATGCATAACTAGAGAGTAATTTAGCTAGTTGGATACTCGTGACAGATGCATTATGTACTCACATGGAAATATGTTTCTCTAATTCGTTAAGACCAGTGTTGATCTGCTTAAATTGCAACTAGTATCTCAGGTGACTATTGCTACACAGTTCTTTAGAATAATGTTGATTTTTGTCTTTTTATTGCTGGACATATAGGACAACCCCTGCCTTCTTATCACTGTCAAAAACTGGTTAAAACTGTTCTTTATTGCTGATATTAAGTTTTCTCACCAGTTTTGTTCTTTATGGCTTTTTTTAGCTTTAAAAAATGTTATCACAGTTCTGCTACGATTGACATCTTATCGCACATTTACACCCCTTTTCTAGATCAATGCGCACAATAAGCAACTATGCGTAGTTTCAATTTCACCAATCTTTCCGTAAATTGCCTAAATCAAGAAATCGGCCTCATTGTTGATCTACCCGAACTTTATCTTCCTTTACCTAGCCTACATCTTAAATCGTCGCTAATAACATGCTCATATACTTTTGAACTGGTTCATAAGTTTCTAAATGGGGCCAAAATTTTATTTTATCATTCATTATCGGTTGATCCGACGGTTAGATATTAACGACCTTCATATGATGTATGATATATAATCAATTCTCTAAAATGTATTATGTTATAAAATTGTGATGTGGATTAGTGATTCATGTACTTTCTATAATGATATAAAGTGAAAGAACAGGGATGAAATTTTAGAAGGAAAAAGTGATTGGAAGTATTTGAAGTTTTTCTCCCTTGGCGTTTCTGTCTAAAAACGTCAACAACTCTTAATACTTTCAACTCGTTTCAAGGGATTCTATAAATGTAGAAATCTAATTAGTCATATAGAAAATGCAAGTGCATCAAATATGTTAGTGTCAAGACTTTTACTTCTCATATTTTAATACTCTAAAATACATATACTTCTTTCGAATTAATGACATAAATTTCACTTAATCCCGCTATTATCATATATTCGTGTCTGAACAGTCTTTTTAAGGAGCATTTAATAGAGCTTATGTGGCTCTGAGAGCTGTTTTTATAGGCTACCCATGTCCCCCTATTTTGTACCAGTGTGAGATAAATTCATGAGAAGTTAATTTTGAAGGTTTATAAAATTCTTAACATGTCAATATATTTCTTGCAGGTATGAAGGATTAGATCGGTTTCTAAAGACGAAACTTCAATACCAGCCAAAATCCATGCGGTTTGTTGCAACTAAAGTAGCCTTGGATGGGATCATTTTCGGGCCCTTGGATTTATTTGTTTTCTTCACTTACATGGGGTTTGCATCAGGAAAGACTATTAAGCAAGTAAAAGAAGACGTGAAACGAGATTTTCTTCCCGCATTGATTTTAGAAGGCGGCATATGGCCAATTGTTCAAGTGGCCAACTTCCGCTTTGTACCAGTCAGATACCAACTTCTTTATGTTAACTCTTTCTGCTTGTTGGATAGCTGTTTTCTTTCTTGGCTTGAACAACAACAGGATGCTGCTTGGAAACAAATGTTCAAAAATCTGTCTTTGAAAGAACATAAAAACAAAGAGAGTTGAATGGGCTTGACCCGCTTTACATTTCCAAGGATTTTGTTATCTTCACTTTTCTTTGCGATTGTTTTAAAAAAAAATCGAGGAATCAAGTACTTCTGGTTGCATCTTATTTTCTTTACATTTTCCTTTGCTTTGTTACTTGGTTGTATATATATGACATAGAAAGCATAGATCATTGATCCTAACGCATACCATACTTTTTGCCAAATACCCGAGCCTGGGTGGGTTGTGTGTGCACCGTTAGTGTATTTTGCCAACTGATGGTATCGTTCTTGCAGTTAGAATTTGACAATTTTGACTTGTCTACCATAAAATGGGTTGAACCTATTTACTTAGAAGCTGAAGTTCAGAATCTGTTCCTCACTTCAAAGCTAAATGAATTCGAACCATTTGTTAGTGCATGCAAGTGTTTGGCTTATAAATAGACGATACAATTTGAATGTGGATATTTACAAACAAATACTCCGTATGTTATCTCACATTAACATGTATGTGAATATGCCCCAGATTTGTACAGAATGATTGATTTGTCATAGTGATACATGACACAGTTGCAAATATTAAGCCCTAAGCATGGAACATGAGTCAAAAATCCGTGTAAGCATAAAATAGTCAATTGGTTTACGGGTCATGATTAGGATGTTAGAGAAAGAACAAAATGGGTTGAAGCTAATCGTAGCCGTAATTCAGTTATGTTTTAGCGTCAAAAAAATCAACAAATTCAATATTGAACAGTAAACTTTAAATAAATCAATAACTAGAATGTGTAAGAAATAATGAAGAGGTGTTTCACTTAATGTTATACGAATCCAATTTGACTACGAGCCTTGGTTCGATCCATACATGAGGATTATGATTGTATTTAGTTCCAAATAAATCGTAAAGTTCTATTCGACGTTTTTGCCACATGATGTATGATACATGCATGTGTCTAGTGAATGGAACACTATCTTCCCGCTCTTTGTACGCAATCGTGGAAAATAGATCTTATTCTCGGTTGGTGTATGTGTCCGGACGACAAATGTTTCCACGTGTCCGAAGAGTAGTGTCCAAAGGAACACATGCCGGACGACCATAGTGGAAGAAGAGCAACCTTTTACCCTCAGTTTCCAACTTCTGAGCAACCAAATACGGATATAGTTAATGTGGCATATCTGATTTCAAAAATTTTTAAGGTAACTACTATCTATTTGATGGTCTTGTTTCAAACAACCGTTTATCCCTTAAATCGATATTTATTTTAAAGTTTTCAGATAATCAGAAATACACAATTATTCAATCATTTAATCATACTATGTTTTCGGTAGGTATATATTTAGAAACAAAATAGACTTGTAACATCAGCTGGTTTGCCCGAGTGGTTAAGGGGGAAGACTTAAGATCTTCTGCACATAAGTGCGCGTGGGTTCGAACCCCACAGCCAGCAAAATTTTTTTCTTCGAAAACTAAGTATTTATTCTTTTTGGACAACTCAAGATTTTAGTGCACATAAATAACATGCCGTTTCATATTACAATTCATAATAAATTCCTTAATATATGAATTTGGCAGTTGTTAGGGAAAGGTTAAAGTTTAATGCTTCATCCGTCTCAAAATTATTGTTATCGAAATAAAAGAAAAGTGTATTTCTCATTAGTTAGATTTTTGTAAAAGTCATTGAAAAACAGTTTTATCTTTTGACTATTAATTGATGATTTTATTTAATTTTGTAAATAATAACTTTAATTATCGATAGTATGGTAAATTTAAACAATTTAAACGTGCAACTGATTGAGTAATTATTTGCTTATATATATGGAATTTCTAATAACAGCACCAACGGCAATCAAAAATTAACATGTGCTAAAAGCAAGGATGAATGTTTTAAATCGCAAAATTATACGAGTAATAACTGTATTATCATCAAATCTCTATTACAACTAATATAGTTGCAAGGTTAACATTTTAAAACTTGTCATTTAGACGAGAAAAATTAGTCAATTACACTCGCAAAAGGTAAGAGTTTGTTTTAAGGTTTAGTTTGAGTCTCCATCGGTTTTACACTAAAATCGAAGCCCTGCTCGTTATATATTCTGGTCTGATGCTAGCGAGACTTGGTTCTAGCTTGTTACCCATCAATTAAAGAAAACATCTTGAGACAATATCACACAAACAGTGGAAATATTATCGAGTTTACGATGTGGGATGACATGGCACGAGAGTTTGGCAAGAGCTCGCTTGAAATGATGGAGAGTCCCGTCATTATCACTGTCAGCTCATGCCGAGCGTCTCCATACAGAGGTACCCACTTAACACTTTAAGTAATTTTTCTGCTTGAGAGAAGCATGCACTTATAGCGTTAACCGTTAACAGTACAGACTTACAATTATCGGCTACACCAACAACTCACTACTACTTCAATCTGGACATCCCAGAAGCTGAGAAATCCCAAGCTGAAAAAATAGTATTAATGCCTTTTGTAAGAAACGAGGAATTAGGTTGTCGCGCCTTGCGACAGAGCCAATTTATATTTTAATTATTTTTGGTATATGGCGTGTTGTGGTGGAGCCAACCAATAAACTTTTAATCAAAGTTCAAGAAATTGTTAAGACGACTCAACTGTTCATCATTTGTGGCAAAACGTTCGAAATACATCATCAAATGCATTATCTTAAATTTCTGTATATAAAGCCCCCGTGTAATTGTTCAGAGAAACGAATAAGCAACGCTACGTACTAATATGCTCCCTCGGTCTCACTTTTACCCTTTCAGGTTTTTTTTTTTTTTTTTTTTTTTTTTTTTTTTTTTTTTTTTTTTTT
>LBNU01005618.1:0-13370 GCA_014162995.1 Artemisia annua | reverse complement strand
ACTCCAAAATCAAGTGTCCTATATGGTTCAATCTATGGACCAATGCCAAGTGTCATATTAAGTATATTAATAATACGTTTGCGAATAAGCGTCTAAAAATAATGTTTTATGACTATATATCAAGTTCCAATTATCGTTATTCAATAAAACCATAATGAAATATGCATCCTTTAAGGGTCCTATAAGTTTTGTTATATAAAACTTTGCGAATAAATGTTCTAAAATACTATATTTTAAACTCAAAAATAAAATGTTCCATATTATGATGTATGATACTAAAGCCATTATGCATAAGCTCCTATAAAGGTTACATTAAATACCCACGTTAAGGTCCTATTAAGTGTTTGTAAATAAAACTTTTGCAAATAACGTTTAAAAAAATGATGTTATAGACTCAAAAATAAATCCTATTATGGTTACGATAAGTAAAACCTTGTACATAAGCGTCTATAAAAGTTAACGTTCATAATACCCACTTGTCAAAGCCTATAAATTTTCTATAATAAAACTTTTGTCATAAAGCATTAACTAACTGAGTCTTATGACTCAAACCAATGTCATATTATGGGTATTATAATAAAAACATAATAATAAACGTCCTATAAAGTAAAGTTATAATACCCAAGTTTCAAGGTCTTATTATTTATTCATTAATAGTACAGGTCTAGGTGATCAAGTAGTCGTATTACACTATCACATAATGGGACACCAACAACTTAAATGTCGTAAAATAATTATTAGATCCATATTTAAGTTCCTATTAAGCTGTAATGATAATAGGACCCAAAATCAATCAACCATCCGTATTATAATAACTTTTAGGACATCGCCTAATAGCAAATATTAAAAAGACCGCTAAACGCTCAAGTATGCCTTTAAACAATTTTTTAGACTCCATTATCATACCGTTCCCACACAAAGGTCCTAAAAAGCCACTTTTTTTGTTAGTTCTAACAGACAGGTACCGGCAACTTTCTCCCGTAGATACTTCGAATGGTCGGCCTTTATGCTTGTTGATATGCTAACGTTGTTGTAGGAAAACTCAGATCAACGGCAAATGGGTCATCCCAGCTATTTCCGATCAATCACACAAGGCACGAAGCATGTCTTTCTAGTGTTGTGGATGGTCCTCTCACGTTGGCACCATCGTCTGAGGATGATACCGGTGCTCATATCAAGACGAGTTCCAAGATGGCATTGTCTATAGGATTCCCAAAAGTCTAAGTGAACTCGACTATCCCGGTGCTCACAATAATCGAAGACCGCTACACCAATGTCATGTTACACCTCTTTCGATGTAGATTTCCCCTGTAACTCGGATCATCTTGTAGTTGTCTGTTTAATAGGTATGATAATGAAGCCAATTGGGTGAGGACGAGCAACTATCACCCAAAATCCATCGGCCCGCTCGGTGTCTTAGGAGTTTAGTGATGAATGATCCATAGTAATGCGCTCCCATGTCCATGAAATCTCTGGTTTTGTAGATAATTCCAGATGCTTTTGGATTCTGGCCTTAACTTTGAACAAGTAAGACAATTGCTGACATAAAGTAACGGATGTCACCTTCGATGTTAGGCCACCAGTAAAGCTTCTTAAGATCCTGAACATCTGAGCAGTAGACCTGGGTGTATGAATAGCTTGACTTGTCGATTCGTGCATTAGTTCAAAGAGTCTCTATCCACCAAAATAATGTATCCGAGACTTGGCGTAGGTCTTTAAGCAGTAACGTAGTCCACTGTTTTTTTAAAACCATCTTACTTTCTGCATTACATGGATATTCCTTTTTTCCTTTGTCGATGTCTCTCCTTAAGCGCTTCGCTTGAGCCTCAAGCTATTTAGAGGAAGTGAACAGAACGCATACCCAAATCTTACTCTTAGAGCGTTTAAGCGCTCCCTTCCTGCTGGAGGACATCTTCGCGACCGATCCGTTGCTGTCCTGGGTGGTAGTCAATCTCGCAATCAGTAATCCACCTGAGCAATTCCAACCAAGCGTCGTGTTGCTCAATAAGGGCTCTTTCTATCAGATATGGTTGAAGACACTGTTGTGAGTCCGTGGTGTATACCGACCACAGTACGCATAAAGGTAAGTGTCTCCAAATCTTTAGGCAAGAGAAGACCGCTCCGTAATCTAAAATCAAAAAAAGAAAGAGATAGTCATGACGTTTTAATTTCACCTTCTCGATGAGACTTTGAGTGTCGAGAGTATGGCGTAAGATATAACCTTATCCTTTTTGCATAAGTACGGGCCCACATCTTTGTCAAGCATCACAAGAAACTACAGGAAGTTTCTCCATGTCCTTCGGCAATGCCAAAACCTGGTCACTACAAAGTTTTTGTCAACAAACTGAAAGCGGATTCTTGTTCTCTCCCCAGTTCCATAGCTTTGGGTCTCTCGTGCGTCAGGCGGTGTGGTCAAAGCTTAGCTGATCTAGAGAAACATTCGATGGAAGTCTTCTATAGATAACCAGGTCAAGACCTAGGAAATTGACGAATCCAGTGGTCTTAGGTGTTGTCCCAAATCTCTGATAGCCCTCGTATCTGTAGCGTCAACATGCCAGCATCCTGACTATCAATTACTTGCCCCAGATAAGTTACTTTCGTATCAAAAAATCGACTAGAAAATTCATACAACTTCTCGTTGCTTAGCAATTCAGAAATATGCCTTGAGATGTTCTTCGGCTCTTCTTTCTTTTAGAAGGATAGATTAGTATTCCAGATGAAGCAATTACAAATTTGTCCAAGTACGCTTCACACCCGATTCATGAGATCCATAAATACCGCTGGTGGCTAGTTAATCCAAACGGCATTACTAACTCTAATGACCATAACGAGCCTGGAAAGCCGTTTCGGTGACATCTCTTCCCGAACTCTATAGGTTTATGGTAACCGGAACCTGTCAAATCATCTCGTGGAGAAAAACTAGAACCTTGTAGTTGATCAGAACGCAAATCGTCAATCCTGAAAGTGGTAACGGTTCTCACCGTGTAACTTGTTAGCTCCATAATCTAATACACATTCTAAAAGATCCGTCCTCTGCTTTTAGAAATAAGACAGTTGCTCCCCCAAGGTGGAGAACGTTTCTAGATAGTCCCTTGTCTAATAGCTCTTGCAACTGGTGTAGACAATTCTTGTAACTTCGGATGTGCTAGTCGTAAGCGTCTAGCCACGGCCAGCTCCCTGAATTAAATCAAGTCTGAAATCGACTTGTCGGGTAGGTGGTAGGTCCCGGCAATTCTTCGAGAGAAACTTCTGGGAAATCTCGGAACAAGTTGTACATCTTCCAACGTTTCCGTTCACTTGCTTTTCGGGTATTGGCTAGAAAGGAAGCATAGCATCCTTTCTTTATTACTTTTCGGTTAATACATGATATGCATGGCTCAACCGGGTGCCACTCCGCTCACCACGAATAATCAAGGTTTTCCACCATTAAGGGAGGGAGATAATAAGCCTGTCACGCAGATAATTCGTAGCGCGATTTTTGGACAGCCGAACCTACAATATATGACGTCAAAACTACCAGTTCTACAGGCATGAGGTCGATGTCGAATGGTGTTGTAGGAGGTTAAGGAAACCAGTTAATATAGTGTGTGCTTACTAACCTTGCCATTAGCTTAGTCGACATTGATAGTTGCTGTCTAGAGTGGTTGGTGTGATGTTAAGTAAAAATGAACAAAGTAGTAGACACAAAAGCTCTAATCACACCCGAATCAAATAAAACTGAAAGCATAATGTTATTGAGTAAAACGTACCCGTAAACATCCGGGTTCCTCTCAGCTTCCTTCCTCAGAATTGTAGGCTCTTCCTCGGCTCCACTTTCTGATTTTCAGCTCCCTTTTCTTATCCCTTTGGGCCCAATTTTCTTGTAGTCCAGTTTGCGTGCACATCCGAAAACAGTACCCGGAGATCTTGATTGTGTTCATTGTAGGAATCTGCAATTCGCTTGTTATAAGACCCATCTTCTTACAGTTACCACATTGTGGGTGACATGCCTGTTCGGGAACGTTGACCACTTCACACTTTGGAGATTCCGCCATATCCCTCTTCTCAGTTGTCTGCTGCATAGGCCTTAACCGTTTCTTGTCTTTGTTGGGTTTGTGTAGCATTTCCCCCTGAGTCCGTATCCCACTGTCTCTTGTTGTTGGTTTCTGTTGTTGTACGATGGTTGTTGCGATACTCATAATTGCCCTCCAGCAGCCCTTGCGAAACAACTTGGTCATTAAATTATGACCATGCGATTGTCTGCGTTTAGAGTACTTGGCTTAGAAATGTATGACATTTCCCTGAATACTAGCGAAGTCCCCCAAAATATACCTCTCAATTTCTTTCGAGTAGTAGAAGAGCCCTCTCAGGACAAAAAGTAACAATTCATGTATTCCTAGTATAGCAGCAATCAACCCTTTCACAGTTAGTTCCAAAACTCATATTCCATCTTTTGACCTCATTCATGACAAATACTCGGCATCATCATTCCCTTAAAATCAGCCCCATGGTTTCAAGAGCAGTATCAATTCCACAGTACTGAGCAAAGCATTCCACCCACTGATAAGGACCGTCCAGCAAAGTGCTGTGCATATGTTACCTTACATCCTCTGCGCACTTACACATCGAAAACCGTTTCCAAGCTCTCAACCACGAACCAAACCAACGCTCCTTCAGTCCACCCTAAAAGTCTGTGGGTTTGCAACTGAAAACCCTTAAGTGCACCCGACGAGTCGCGGTTCAACTCTTGTTGTGTTCCACTGCCTCCCCCGTGCCACTGTTGCATTGGTTTCACTCAACCATAGCAGCAGCTACTTTGTAGCGACTCGTGACACAAGTCGATTGATGGGCAGCTTACCATCTTTTTTCCTTTGGTCATGTTCTCTAATCACAAATAAAAACAATAAGTTAGAAATCATAAGTACAAAAGGCATCCACATCGTATAACATGAAACCATACATATAGCAAATCACAACAGATCTGGCCACAAAATAATAGAAGTAACACATGACAGAAGATCATTAAAAGAAGTGATACAATAACACTGATAGAATAAATACATATGATCAACCACGACAACCATAAATATGATATATGTGTAAAACTACAACCAAACACACAAGATAATACAAAAAATCTCGCTAAAAATTTAGTACCGATATCATCAATAGCATCATCATACCATAAGGTCTACAGGTAAACTTGTCACATTCGTACACACATACAAAATATCACAAGCCGTCTTTATTTATCCCACACCCCGTCGGCTTAATGGTATAGATACAAAAGCTAAACATAAATACTAGTGCTAGTCTAGAAATCGCCGGTGCGAATACCCAAACGACTCTGGAGCCGCGGGATCTGCGCGTCATGCTAGCCATGAGGTTCATCGGTCTGTCTCTACGTGACTAGCCTCCTCAGCAGACCTCTAAGGTAGCAATCCGATACGACCAAAATACCTCGATCTGCAAGGCGTCCCCCTCATGTGCGCTCATGGCTGATTGCTCCCGAAGCTCAGTAATCTCTGTCTCATGCCACTCCCTGCCCTTTAAACAAGTGATACGGCCTATCAATCTCCAGTGTCTCTAAGTGCATCCTGGTCATCATAGCATCCAAATAAAACATCGGTTTTATGGAACCACTACTACAGAAAATCTCACAGAAACCGGTCAAACTAGCCCATGAAGAGTGGTTTTGAAACCACTCTCTGAAGGGGGTATCTCCATGATCGAAACATATAGAAACCGGTTTGGCAACCTGTCTCTATTAGAAGCATCGATACCGATTTTCTCCTTAAACCGGTCTCCATTATAAAGTGAACAAGCATATTTTTATTGAACATTGAGACCGGTTCTCCCCCATCATGTCTTTATAGAAGCCTCCAACCTATCTTTATATAGAGTAAAAAGATGTGTCTTTGTATCTCAAAACCTATCTTTTTTGTAAATATATTTTATTAAAAAAATCATTTCTAAAATTTTCCAATTTTTTTAGAAATTCTATAATCTACAATTGATTCACAAAAATAAAGAAATATAAATGCAGCAAATATATATAGGCTTGTAGCTAAAAAATAACTTCATTAATAAGTACACAAGTTAAATTCAGTAGCTTGAAATGAAATGTATTGTATGTCTGTATCAAAGTGTAAGCTTGTAGCTAAGAAATAACTAAAACAAGTTATAGCTAAATTCCACCGAAAGTTGTAAACACTCATTTAAGCACTTGTAGCCATTGATTTAAATCTATAACAGTCTCTCTTAGTTGCATGAGTTTCTCTTAGTTGCACGAACAGTATCCTCAATCTGCAGATATCAAAGAAGGCAAGAACTTTAAGAGCTACATTAAGAAGTTAGTGAATGAATATATCCCACCAAAACTACCATTTAAAGAGAATTCAGTGACTAATGACGTGAAGGAACACAAACAATAAAACGCTAAGAAAACTAACCTAAGGTAAAGCTAATATCTCTAGCTTGCGGCATATGGCGTAAGAAGATCAGCCCCGACAATCCTCCCAAGGCCATGTTTCTGATGTAGGTACAATAGATTCATAAAGTTTTTCATTTTCCAAAAAATACATTGCAATTCTTATGAGTATGTAGTTTGTATGATAAAGCAAGTATCAAGAAATAAGAATAAATACCAGGTATTTAGTACCTGATGATCCATAGCCCTGATTGTAGCGGAAGCAACCTAACAAAGACTCTTGTCCCACCAGTTTCTTCGTTGGTGATGACCTCGGCTGTTGCATACCATACAAAAATGTATACATAATTAATCAAATATAACTTTAATTTAGAAACAGGCGGTTCCGACTTTGGTTAAAACCGCATATAAATATAAAAAAATAAATTATGTAGTGGTCAAACTGCTACAAATGTTTACCTTGCCGCTTATTTCTCAACACCACACGCGCCTCTGAAATGCCAGCTACAAAAGATTGGATTCGTGTTAAAATATCACACGTGTAAGGATTCTTGCTCAAGTATACAAGTCTTTCAAAAACAATGAACCCTTTATAAATTAAAACAGTCCTTACAACATATCATTAAAACAATCACAAGTATAAATATGTACACATAAATGAAATATTGTCATTACAGCATATCGTTTAACAAGTGGCTATATTATTATTGTTCTAAAATACAAACATTTATTGATAAGCAATATACCTTTTTAAAAAGTTTAATTCACCATACCTCTTCCAGTCAATGATAGCTTTGATTGTGGATTTGCAGCTCGATTGATATTTACTCCATTAATCATCTTGCTGATCTTGAGTTTATCCTTAAGGCATAGGAAGATGCAGATGTGAGTATTTCTAATTAAACATTGTTACAGTACGTGTCCTATGTATAATGTACTTACACCTTGAAGCAAGTTAGGATGCCACACTCACGAACAAATTTTTCGTTTCGTTTTGTACCCGCAATTACGAAGTTGATTTTTGATAAGCAACTTAACAGCTAAGCTACATGTCTTATGCTTGGGCTAGTTGTCTCAACTACAAGCCTACGACCCCGTAAAATTCAACTAAAAGTGAATAAATTTCAGAGGTCCAAACTGAAAATATATTCAATATAGAGCTCGTAGAATAAAACTGACAAGAGCATTAAGTTTGGTTGGCTTGTACACCAATTTTTACCTTTGCAGTAACCTATTTTATAACAGAACACATGATCTTAATATTTACTCCATGGATGCTTGTAGAACTCACTGAAATAGCTTTGATACAGTAGACAAGTTGATCATTTACCCATGTGTTCAGTCTTCTTTCAGAGTCGTGAAAAATATGTATGACTAGACGCACTTCCTGAACCTACTATACTTTCATAAGAATATTCAAAATTTCTAAAGTTCATGTCAATTGTCAAATGGAACTAGATTACCCAACTTAAGAGAACTATGCAAATCTTACCATATATCAAATTTCTCATCTACTGAGGGAAATTATATTTTAGTAAACTTGCATAAACATGAAAAGAAATGAGTCACTTGCAATGTTCTTACTTGTATGAAAGACAAAAAATAGCAGTGAACATGTAGGTTTGATGAAGAGTACTCACGTTAGCACATTGCTCTTCAATCTCATGTCGTAGTTTCAAGGCATACTCGCTGCTCACATCCATGTTATTCAAGACAGTAGCAATATCAATTCTTGTCTTTTGCATTCCACACCACCCAAAAACAGCTTTGCTCCAAGGTTCGACTCCCTCATTTTATGCTGCAAAGCATCATTACACCGCACAACAAACTTACAACACTGCTTAGTGCTGCAATAAGAGAATAAACATTCGACATAGATATTGACCTACAACAGCATAGACTTCATTAAACTATCCATTGCATGCTCATCAATCTTAATCGGCTATACTGCAATATACAGAAATAATTGGGTTGCAACTTTAGTGGCTTTCAAGAATAAGTAACAGTTGCGTGCCATTTGAAAAGGTATGCCACACGAAAATATTTTACTTGGGCATCAAACTAGTAGCTTTGATTTGAGTAGGTTAATCAAAGTCGAAGCACATAACCATTAATTGAATAATCTCGCAAAACCAAAGAACAAAAATATATATAGAGGTATTCAATAGCTTTGCATGAATAACAAATCGAACCTACCACAACTAAAATAGTTAGAAGTTACAAATCGAACCTACCACAACCAAAATACTATAGTCCACACCACCAACCTCTATAAATATATAACAGGACATAGCAGATAAAAATATTAATAAGTCAACAAAATCCATTGATGTTTATATTAACGATTATAATGAATATAAAATGCTATGTATATTATGTTATCAACTTAAATCTCCATCATTTAGATTGGATTCTCAGAATTAGACATAAAATAGATAAAGGATTGCACTATAAATTAAACAAAAATAATGAGAGATCT
The DNA here is from genome assembly GCA_014162995.1 of Artemisia annua. NCBI lineage: Eukaryota > Viridiplantae > Streptophyta > Magnoliopsida > Asterales > Asteraceae > Artemisia > Artemisia annua. Next base: position 4,482 of record LBNU01005618.1, on the reverse strand, counting down.
ACATTTACTTGCTCTAAATTTAACCCAAACTTACATAAAAGACCCATTTCATTCAAGCATTCCATCGAGCACTTGGTGGGCATCATAAACCTGTAAAATCTAAATACAAGAAAATGATATTAGTTATTCTGTTATTCAGTTGGTGAATTGAAATAGTTTTCTTTCGTCAATTTCATTGGTTAGACACTAATCTTACCCTACCTCGTAGGAGGAACCAATGGAATTGATAGCAGATGGGAAGAGTTGTTGCAAACAACACCAGATGAATAAAAACCATTAATGAATCTAAGTTAGGCTGTAATAACACAATAATCACACAAATATCTAAGTTACGATGACTGATTAGAGCTTAAACCCAAATCTCACGCACCTTATCATTGGTGGATCCTGAAATAACTTTAGAGGGAGAAAAATAGAAAAGTTCTAATGCAAGAAAAAAAGATAAAGGGAGGCAGGAATGAATGAATTTTGGGGGAAAAAATAGTAAAGTGTTACGGTTTTGATTTTGGGGTTGAAAAAGAGGCGGGGTCTTGAGCGGGACATTGAATTTTGGGGGAAAATATGGGTTTTTTTAGTGTCTTTGACTATACAACAACACCTGTTTAACTTACAAAACACGACCAGTTAATATGCATCTCTTATTATAGCCAGCTTACGGCTTATATTAGTTTTGGCTGAGCTTCATAAGCTCATTTGTTGTGCTTATTTTAAAACTTTCCGGGGCTTATATAAGTTGGAAAATAATCCACAAAAAGTGAGCTTATGGACATTAGACCGCTCATAAGTCAACGACGGTTTTACCAGTGATCATGACTCAACTCTCTAGAAAGTTCCCAAAAACCGAGTATATATAAAAATAGTCTTATCGCATTACGAAATAACGGTGGACATAAGAGCTTAACAATAACGTATAAACACCGGAAAATGCATGTCATACCTCGGAGACAAAGGAGGGGCTGCAGAGGGGTGAAAATGAACAGCACGAACCGGTGTCATGCTCATCAAACTTTATGCCAATCAAAGTGCTCCATGCGATTAATCCCATAGCTGGATAACACCACTGTGAAGAGCTGGCAAGGGATCCAGGACCCTTATGGCATGAAGACTGCAATCGCTTGACTCGGTTACTCTTGGTTCAAAACGTCTGGGTCAAACATTTTATTCAAAGAGGGAGAATGGGGTTTTGACTTTTGAATTGGGAAATCCAATGTTGCGGACTAAAACAGAATTTGTTGGGGAAAGATGGGAGGCAAACTAAATTGTTGGTAAAGTGTTGTTACTAGAAACAATTACTCAATTCGTAAATAAGTATTATATAAAAAAATTTACTTTTATGTAGATGAAAGAATTGTACTCCGTTATAAGGCTGGCATAACGACCCGAACGGACCAGATCGACGAGACGGACCGGATCACCGAACTGACACATTTCGGGTCCGGTCCGCTGGGTCTTGGTTTTCGGCTTAATTTGGGTCCTCGGTCCGGTCCGGACCACAAAAACAATTATTTAGCCTAGCAGCCATTGTTGGACCGACGGACGACCGAGACCGGACCGGACCGGACCGAACCAACACATTCGGTCCGATCCGTGGTCTGTGGCTTTTGTAGATGCTGCGTCGGTCTTGTCGGGTCGGTCCGGTTCTGGACCGATGCTCATCCGTAACTCCGCTATATCAAGTTCCGCACGAAATTAACAGGATTAGTCTTAATCTTTTAAAGTGTTATCATTACTAGAAAATTATGCAGCGTACTGGGATGTTATTAAGTTGTTTTTGCACGTTTTGTTTATGTATATATGAGTGTTATTAAAGTGAGATTGTGAGAGAGGATAAGTTCGATGTGGCAATTATGACGCAGACACGAAACCCAGATCTGAAATCGACGGCGAATTAAACATGTTTGGGTTAGGTCTAAATACATTTCGGGTCGGGTTTGCGTGCGAGCCAGCCATCGGTAACCCTTGGTTATTAAACAGGGAAGTTCGGTTGAGAAATTAAGCAGGTCGATCCGCCAACTCATTTAAGATTTCTTTTTCTTAAATTAAAAAATTATTTCGTGATCTTTATTGATGCGGGTTAGAATGGGTTTCGACCCGTTGTAACATGTTGGTACTCTTGTGAATATGCCTACTTTGTAGCTGATACGAATAGGTTAAAGTGGTCAACACGAAACCGTCTGTGAAACCATTAAAACCAATTGTGGAATGTGTATGTTAACACGTCAACCCCCAACTATATAGCCCGCTGGGGCCCCGATCCGGGGGGGTGCGGCGGCGGCGGTGCCGCTCGTACGCCCCTATCATTTTTTTTTGAGTAAGTTATACTAGTTAAATGGATCAGGCAGGTTATGTGTAAACAGGTTAGGGTTGACATGCTGGATCTGATCATTTAAATGCGGTTCAGGTTCGGGTTCTGGGGTTTCTCTCACCTGCTAACCTGGTCAACCCGAACTCGGCCAACCCAAACCCCAAGCCGAAGTTGATAGCATCCAATGATAAAGTTAGAAGGGATTTTAATTGTACAGTGAAGTATGTTAAAATATTAATATTGCATGTGGCCTTTAAAAGTACGGAGTGATTTTAGTCTTCACAATATTACTGTATTTTTTAAGTCTTTAAGCAAAAGTGTTTGTTCTATTGTATTTAGTAATGGGATAGTGGCCTGTGTACTTAGTAAAATATCCTATATTTTTTATTATTTTTTAAGAGTACAAAGTTATTCACAAGTATCTCACGTCGTTCTAAGCAGAATTTGAACCCTTAAACATTTGTTGTTAAGCAACACTCTAACAATTATCTCACAATACTTTTATTCAGGTTGAGTAAGTTTGTATGTAAACTTTTTTTTAGACTTGACTTTTTTTTAACTATTCTATCAACCTACTTTGAAAAAGTGAAAAATTGAAAAAGTAAATACTTATTGGGATTTGATTGTGATAACATATATTGATTAATAAGATCTACACTAACAAAACTATGGAATTAAGTTGCAATAGTCGAAACTTAGTGACAAAAAAATTCGTGGACTACGATGAGTAACGAAAATTTCGCGGCTTCGTGATAGTAGGAGTGACGATAAATAAGTGAGCTTTGAAACGTCACTAGCGAATTAGTGACAAAGGTATAGTAAGTCGTCATAAGGATGGATCTCGTCGAACTTATAGGCTTTTTTTCGGTATTGTTGGATGAATCTCTAGTGTGTATGTTGTTACGGTCACGATATTCAACATAAACACCATGAAATCTTAAATCAACAAAGAAGAGGAAAGAGAGGGAAGAAGGAATATGGAGAGGAACTCTAAGTATTCTTGAGATAAATAAACTTTGTACTTACTTGAACCAACCAAGCCTTAGTGAAGCTGTAACATACGATGCTAGTATAGGAGTCCAAGGGTCTTCTTACTAACTCCTTGAAGGACTTTTACAGTGCATGGCCCTTGGAAGCTTCCTCACGATTGTGAATATTACGACATAGATGTAACTAAGACATAAATGAGTAAAATTGAAACAGTAAATAGTCTAGTCATGCAACCTATACAAATGTAGATGACGACAGTTTTCATTACGTGAAACGTGATCCTATCACAAGGCCCCCCTAAGGGTCGGGTCATCAATGCTTGATCGTCTGCTTTTGACGTCATCGCATTAATGCCTGGCACTATTTGATTTCTTGACCGTACTCTAGTACGTTCAGATTAGACCAAAATTCTTTGCTCTTGCAATGCTGACTGGTTCCTTGTGGTCGAAAGTGATGCAGTATGCTGTAGCAGTCACCTTTTGGTCCCACTCCGTTTGACTCCTGGATGCTTGTCACGCCCCAACGGATGTCAGTTAGTCTTCGAACTTAGCAAACTTGCTTGATAATCCCAGTCAGTTGGAGATCATAGCTGTTTAACTTTGAAGATTCGTAGACTTAGAATCATCTTATTACTGTAAACTCGTTGATCTTTCTTTGACTTTGTGGCTACGCTTAGACATTTCGGGAAGTCTTTGAGTGAGTATGAGATGTGGAAGCTGGAGTGTGGTTGGAACGTCCTGAGAAAATGGTTAGTCATAAGCAATGCCGGTACGGTTAGGAAGGTGGAGTTGGAGATTTTTCACCGCATCGCCCAATGGGAGTTTACTCTTCCTGTTGCCTCAGCATGCCGTTCCTCCAAGTCAGATGCTCCGGACACCGAAGTCGTAACCAGAAATACCGAATACCCCAAGCCGATTGAGTGAGTCGTTGAGAGTCACCCTACCGCACTGTAGCATGATTCGGCAGTTGTGTTACAAGTTGTTAGGTTATACATTTGTCATCGGCAGCATCAGTGTGAAGACTCTTCATTCTAATCCTGAGACGAGAAGGCCGTCACGTCAATCCGGCGTGCTCGAGAAGGCTAACGAGCTAAGATGAGAGAAGCCGGTAATATGTACTGTTACGTAAAAGCCCATTTTCGATTTAAGTGTGCAGCCCGCTGGGTGGTGCCACGGAGGATTCGTCAG
>LBNU01005617.1:82321-94804 GCA_014162995.1 Artemisia annua | reverse complement strand
ATATAAAACTAGCAATAAAACAAGTGACAAGCTACTTAATTATCAGGACAGGTCTTCTTATAGTCTCTAATTATCTATCTGTGTACGTGTATGCTATTCGCTGATTCGTGCTCATTAGTTTAATTTACTGTTTAATATAACCAATCTGTGTCAGTCTCTCAGGCTGAACCCCCTTTCGTTAGATTAGGCTGTAAAACTAACTTAGGACATTAAAATACTGATTAGGATAATTAGATAATATGTTCCACTCATAGTGATCGACACTCTACTTACCATTATATTCATATTGACCGGGTACACTGCTCGTTAAGTGTGTGTGTTATTGATAAGTCGGCTAAATATAAATTTAAAACTTGAGTAGGCATTAATACTGCTAAACCGCAACGACACATCACGCGCATCAGATATTGTGAAGACTACGGAGTAACTAGCATGGAAATTACGACGTAATATTACACCTATGAAGACTACAGCGTAACCATTTACTAGGTTACACCGTAAGTGTTGATATACTTTAATAGCAACCCGTTTTTAGAAAGGTTGCGGCGTAACCAGTACATAGGGTTACGCCGTAACTTTGTCGCGCTTTTTATGCCTATAAATACCACATGAATTCTGCATTCCAAATCATCTCCCTTTTCCCAAACCTAAACTAGGGTTTGGGGAGAGCAACTAGAGAAGAAGAATCAAGGCTTAGGAGGTCGGAAGAATGAAGTTTACGTCTACTATCATTATTGTGTTCGAGTTTGGATTCTTTTATGTTTTTCTAGTAATCATACGATGAATTCATTCTGTTAATTCAAGTTTTAGTTGTGTATTTATTCTCTTTTATTTCTTCATATAGACATCTTCTTTGCCCATTCATAGACACACTAGTTTCGGTAGTATTCAAAGCTTGTTAGTATCTAGTAGGCTAGGAGAATTGACCATAGGACCCTAGCCAACTAGATTGCTAAGAATGGAAGGAATTGGCCATAGTACAACCATCCTTTGTGTGCGAATTGACGGATCACCTATCAACTGGAGGTACTTAAGAAGTTAGGAGAAATCTAAGATCCGAGAGGCCGGATTTCTCAAGAATGAGGTCTATTAGATTTGGTGCTTAACGACTTAGCATAGTTTACCGGCGACCTTTGTCAATCCAACGGGTAATACCTTTGATATCGGAGTAGGAATCTATGTGACATAGGCTAGAAAAATTGACCATAGGAGTCTAGTGATATTTACCCACTATATTGAGCTTAAGAAATTAGAATTGCATGCATCTAAAGTCTTGGTTACCTTTATCTTCCCACTTTGTATCTCTGTATTTTGATTATGTTCAAGTAGGTCTTTGATAAATACTATAAATCTTCTTTTAATCAAACCTTTTAAATACAAATACCTTAGTTCTTTAGAACAACAACTCTTAGGACGACACTCGGATTTACCTAGGCTTTACTATACTCGATCGGGTTCTCTGCCCGTTAGTATGTGTTAATCCTTGTATGTCTCAGTTTATAAATTTAAAGTAGGATGAAAAATACGCATCAAAATCCCTGCAAACAACATCAAACATAACAAAGAAATTGGAGATCTGGATATCCACACTTGTGACGAGATGATGTTTCTAAACTTATTAAATCCCTAAACAAAGTTTCTGCTACTATGGATAACCCTTTAGCTCTTGTTGCTAAAAACGTCCAAAGTACTCTTCATCATCAAACAGAAAATTAAAAGCTAAAACCAATGGGTACTTTGATTCTAGTAGTGATAAGGAAGCATCAGAAGATGAAGAAATAGAAAAGCATGAAGAAAGTTGTAATTAATTGATCATATGCTGACTCGTCAATCAAATCTATGGAAGATTCAATATCATCAAGTTCATCTTCTTCTACCACTTCTTCTTCACTAACCTCCTCTTCTTCCACAACCTCCTGCTTTTCCTCCTTATCTTTCTTGGGGTTCGAAACTAAGGTGATAATGCTAAAGAAATGGGACGTGTCTTAAAGGAAGAGGGATCTCGAACTTCTCATTCATTGGGTGATGAAGATGATGAATATTTAGGAGAAAAGAGTTTGGATAGATTCATAAGAATCCCTTTGATTGAAGTGTTTCTTCGGTTGAGGGACCAGAAGAGACGACATGAACCGGATTCTTAACGGTGTCACTTGAGGGTTCACTTGTTAGTTCGTTAATAACGACCTTCAAGAGAGCATCAACTTTACTTGTCATTTCGCTTTGTTTTTGTTTGAAATTGGCTTCAAACATAGACAAACGGGCTTCTTGAGATGTGGTTATTAAAAACTTGAGAAGGATCATTTAAAGTACGGTTCGAGTATGAACCATAAGTTTGGGAACGATTGGGTGGATTTAAAAATTCGTTTGTTGGACTGGTTTGGGTTTGACTCCACCTAAAGTTTGGGCGATCTTTTCAAGAATTATAAGCATCAGCAAAATTATTCGGCTTGGATTTGGAAGTGAACTACTCACCTCCTACTTCGTTGGTATGCGATGATGCATAATCAACCAAAGCTTGCTCGGGATTTTTCATGTAATCACGAGTGTCGTGGGGACCATTACATATCTCGCATGCAGTTTACTTGAATGGAGGACTTATTTAAGTTTTTGTGTTTAGTGAGAATTGATTGAGAAGAGATGGTTTAAAAAAAGGTTTATGCATTGAAGACGATGGGTTGAGAAAAGGTTAATGGTATTCAAAGACTTAAAATAGGTTGAAGATGGTTTATGCATTGAAGATGGTCTTATATGGTGAACCTGACCATATATTGTTTACTACTTATATTCAACTGTATATATACTTGTACAAAATGTTAATGTTAACAAAGATATATTTGAAAAAGTGAAGGTTCCCACACATCAAATCCATAATAAAAATAAAAGCATCTTATAATTTAGGTTTTATTAATTAAGAAATACAACTAACAAGAAGTATTGCGTAATATTCAAACTTTTGCAACAACTGATATCCTTGTGTGGTATATAATAATCTAAACGACGAGGTTAATATAATCTATTGAAGATTAATGCTACGTCTTCTTAAATATCTAATCAACTAATATTAAAAAAGTTAGCTGGACATGTGAGATGTTTTGTGGGGAATTGCAGTAATTGGCTCCTTGATGGTATGAAAACCATTGGTGTTGAATAAAAGTATTAAAACATGAAAATAAATATTAAAAAAGGCGCAAGAAGGTGACCGTTAATTTGTGCGGCTGCGGTTGTGATAGTTGTAAGACTTTGAATCTGATTTGTGTACATATAATAAATACTTTGTATGTATAAAGAATGAGATTACTTAAATGAATATTGACAAATATACAGCTATACAGTATCCCATTTGTTATATATGGACCCAAAAATAGACACTGTATAATAGACACATTTGTAACACCATTATACACACTAGTTGTTCTCTTGAATTAGTACAAATATACACTGTAATACACACATTTGTAACACTCCACACTAGTTGTTCTCTTGAATTAGTACAATGGCTTCAGTACCACAACAATCTGGTGCACCCACAAAAGGTGGCTGGATCACCTTCCCGTTCATTATAAGTAAGTCTGAGGTTATGTGTCCAAGTCTCGTTACACATATTGGTATGTCAGATTATTTTTCTAGTTTAACTAAAATATTATCTCCATTTATTTTCTATGTAGCAACCATGGCGGGGTTGACACTATCCGCTGGAGGGTGGACAAATAATCTTGTTGTGTATCTAATCAACGAGTTTAATATCAAAAGCATCGATGCTACTCAAATCACAAACATCTTCAAAGGTTGCATGAACTTGTTCCCGATTCTTGGGGCTATATTTGCTGACTCATATTTTGGTTTGTTTACCGTTATATCAATTTCAACTCTTGCATCCTTGTTGGGCATAATACTACTAACCTTTACGGCAATACTAAATCCANTAAAAACAAAGTTTATGTTTTGTCATCAACAAAAAGGGGGAGATTGTTAATACAAATATCGCCTAAAAACGTTATTTATATTTTACGATCTTTGCTAAGTTTTGTTAATGACAAAGTGTAAACTTTTGTTTTTAGTAAAACATGATTTTAGTTTTAAAGTCTTGCATAACTAGATTTTTGCTACGTTTACATTTCATATAAAACACAACATTTTTCATATTTCTTAAAATAGAAATGTCACATCCCATTTATGATAAGTTTTGTCATCATACATTTAAGGAAAGATTGTATGGTTGACTAAACATAGATCTCTTACACAAGGTTTGTGTGTTTGACTCTCCATAGGTTTCTTACACAAGTTTTGTGTTTGACCAAGTATTTATGTGATGTGACTTTGGATGGTTTGGCAAGTTATGGCAAAACATACTATCAGACCTGGCGGAACCCTCATGGTACACGGGCGGAACCCTTCTGAGGGTTCCGCCATATCCGCCAGGCTTGATGGTTGTTTTGCTATAAATACCAAACCATTTGCTAGCATTTTTCCTTTATCACTTCTCATCATATTTTGCACATACATTCATATCTTTCATCTAACCCTTTAACATCTCATTGTTGTGAAAATTCTTTTGTAGCAAAGAAGTTCACAAGTACATATAAAGTTACAAGTATTCAACTCAACGTTGCAAGACTTGTTAGCTTAGCATCGTGTAGACTTTGTTTAGTTTACACTTCATTTGATTGTGTGTTATAAGTTGTGATCGGTTAGTATTTTAGGCCTTAAAATACATAGTGTGACGGGAGTGGTTGTACCCTTGTAAAAGAACCAAACGGGAGTGGTTGTACCCTTGGTAAAGAACTCGACATCTAGCTTAGTGTCGGTAAACTTGTAAGCGACGTGTAAGGTTTTCTCCGCCGGATAAAGGAGCTTGTTGACTAGTGAAAGAAACTCTCGAGTTGGATACTCGGGGCGTGGACGTAGGGCAAGGAAAATAGAGTTCCTTGTAGCCGAACCACGATAAACAATCGTGTTATGGTTTGATCGTTTCTTTCCTTATACTTGCATATTATGTATTGTCTTTGTGTTCATATCTTTGATTTAACGGAAAGTTTCAAAAGATAATTAAACTAGAAACGGGTAAACTATTAAACCCCCTTCTAGTTTTCCACACTTTCGTTTCTTACACCTTTGTTAAAATGTTTCGTTACACCCTTACACCTTAGCCTACCCTGTAGATTAAAATCCGTGGTTAGTTACTTTAGGGAAAGTGTGTTTCCTTACATTACCTGTGTTCGCATGCGTAATTAATTATCTTTGGTTAGGTCGGGAAATTGCACAATGCAATTGGAGTGAAAGTACATATTGTATAATTTTAGTTTATTTTTCGTGTGTTTACTACTTTCACTATTACAGTTATTTCTGAAAGTTATAAAAAGTATGAAAAAATTATCCAGAAAAATCGTGATAGAAAAAAGTTGTGAAATTTTACACAGACTAAAATTGCTAAAAAAATCGAAAAATAGAAAAGAAAAAGAAAGAAAAGAAGTTGGAAGTTTATTTAACCAACTTATGTAAAGTTTTGTATTAAGTGGGAGATATCACCACTATTTGTTGTTGTATTATATTTATGGATTGAATGGGAGTTAGCCGTTATGGGAACGCCAACTAAGGTTTATTCTTTGTTTAAGATTTTGTTGAGTATAATTCGTGTCTACCTAAAGCGTGAGTTACATGAGTGAAAAGCGTGAGTTATTCAATGATACGAGTCTTATTCATGGGATGGTTGGGAAAGTAATTAACCACTCTGAGGATTTTAATCTATTTGTTTGTTTATTTTTATTTTACACCAATTTATATCCTAAATGTTATTCCTACCCAACCGTATTGTTATACTCGTTGTTAGCTTTCAAGCATCCGGATATGATGATGGCTAAGTAAGAATATTAAATGCATGAATAAGGTAGTGACCATCCGAGTATTAGATTAATTGACTAGCGCGCTAGCGATCTAGTGTGTGACTTGGTGACCATCCGTTACGCAAATAACGCGCCAGCGATCCAAGAAGTGCACTAGTGACCATCCGTTAGTTGAAGCGTCGAAGACTCGCGCCAGCGATCTACTAAGTTTATGCAGGAGATGTTTGAGCAAAGCTAGGTTCAACCCTTAAGCCTCAAAACCCTTTTTACCGCTTTAGACTTGTTACTCCTTGGCTTTAGTGGGGGAGATGCGTATACTTGTCAAGCTTATGATAGAATATTTGTCACAACTAAGCAACTAAACGATTTAGAATTGTTTTTATATTGAAAAATTATTTTGTTTCTACTTCGTTAAGTGTTTGGTTGTGTGATTATGATAAAACGAATACGTGCTTAATGATAAAAATAAATCCTAATACCTTTTAGGATACATTTTCATAAGATTAAATCTAAGATTTACTTGGGGACAAGTAAAGTTCATGGAGGGATATTTGATGAACTCAAATAAGTACATATTTTTATCATCATTTATCCTATTTATTTGACTTGTTTTACTATATTATTTATGAGAATCGGTACTTTAATGTTTACTTTAGTAATTCTCAGGTAAAAACAAGCAATAGGTGAAACTTGGCGATTTTGGACTAATTATGGAGCAAAACAAGCCAGATGTCAAAAGTCTACTGAAATCCAGAAGATGCGCTGTATCTATCTCAACAGATACGCCGCAATATCATACTTGGATGAATTCGAAGACCATTGCCTGACTTTGAAGAATATGCCGCATGTAATTCTATCATGCGCCGCATGTGAAACTTTGGTCAAAGAAGAAGATCAAGTTCTACTCCAGATACGCCACATTATATCACTATCAAGACTTCACCAGATACAATCCGAGATACTGAAAGACATGCGCCGGATACAAGAATCAAGATACGCCGCATCTGAAGACGGTGTACGAATATTCCAGAATATATTAATCTTGGACCCCACGCGAAGTTAAGTCAATGCGCCGCATCTAGTTACTTAATGCGCCGCATCGAGCCCTCAGACAGAAACTATAAATACCCCAAGACATATACGAATTTTGTGTACAACATAACCCTAAGGAGCCGAATTCAGTCGAAGAAGCAACACAAGACACACCCCCAAACGAAGATATTAGAGTTGTAAGAAGGTCCTGCATGTGTTTAATTCATTAAGTAGTTTTGTTTTATTGTAATAGTACGCTTTAATTCATCAGGATTGATGGGCTTGTGGCCACCATACTGCTCCCCTTAAAATTGCTTTCCCATCGATTAAAGTCTATATGATGATGTTTTTGGTGACTTATATTAGTGCTTTGATAACCTCTGTGTTTAGCTGAGTCTTGCTTGGGCTGCCATACCCCTTCCTTTCCTATTTAGCTGATGTCTTTGGATAAATAGGATAGACATAAGTGATCATTAAGGGTGTACTCGTCGATATAATGAGATCCAACGAGATAGATTAGATTACAATACGCTTCATATAGAACTAACAATAAAACAAGTGACAAGCTACTTAATTATCAGGACAGGCCTTCTTTTGCTTCTAATTATCTATCTGTGTACGTGTATGCTATTCGCTGATTCGTGCTCATTAGTTTAATTTACTGTTTAATATAACCAATCTGTGTCAGTCTCTCAGGCTGAACCCCCTTTCGTTAGATTAGGCTGTAAAACTAACTTAGGACATTAAAATACTGATTAGGATAATTAGATAATATGTTCCACTCATAGTGATCGACACTCTACTTACCATTATATTCATATTGACCGGGTACACTGCTCGTTAAGTGTGTGTGTTATTGATAAGTCGGCTAAATATAAATTTAAAACTTGAGTAGGCATTAATACTGCTAAACCGCAACGACACATCACGCGCATCAGATATTGTGAAGACTACGGAGTAACTAGCATGGAAATTACGACGTAATATTACACCTATGAAGACTACAGCGTAACCATTTACTAGGTTACACCGTAAGTGTTGATATACTTTAATAGCAACCCGTTTTTAGAAAGGTTGCGGCGTAACCAGTACATAGGGTTACGCCGTAACTTTGTCGCGCTTTTTATGCCTATAAATACCACATGAATTCTGCATTCCAAATCATCTCCCTTTTCCCAAACCTAAACTAGGGTTTGGGGAGAGCAACTAGAGAAGAAGAATCAAGGCTTAGGAGGTCGGAAGAATGAAGTTTACGTCTACTATCATTATTGTGTTCGAGTTTGGATTCTTTTATGTTTTTCTAGTAATCATACGATGAATTCATTCTGTTAATTCAAGTTTTAGTTGTGTATTTATTCTCTTTTATTTCTTCATATAGACATCTTCTTTGCCCATTCATAGACACACTAGTTTCGGTAGTATTCAAAGCTTGTTAGTATCTAGTAGGCTAGGAGAATTGACCATAGGACCCTAGCCAACTAGATTGCTAAGAATGGAAGGAATTGGCCATAGTACAACCATCCTTTGTGTGCGAATTGACGGATCACCTATCAACTGGAGGTACTTAAGAAGTTAGGAGAAATCTAAGATCCGAGAGGCCGGATTTCTCAAGAATGAGGTCTATTAGATTTGGTGCTTAACGACTTAGCATAGTTTACCGGCGACCTTTGTCAATCCAACGGGTAATACCTTTGATATCGGAGTAGGAATCTATGTGACATAGGCTAGAAAAATTGACCATAGGAGTCTAGTGATATTTACCCACTATATTGAGCTTAAGAAATTAGAATTGCATGCATCTAAAGTCTTGGTTACCTTTATCTTCCCACTTTGTATCTCTGTATTTTGATTATGTTCAAGTAGGTCTTTGATAAATACTATAAATCTTCTTTTAACAAACCTTTTAAATACAAATACCTTAGTTCTTTAGAACAACAGCTCTTAGGGACGACACTCGGATTTACCTAGGCTTTACTATACTCGATCGGGTTCTCTGCCCGTTAGTATGTGTTAATCCTTGTATGTCTTAGTTTATAAATTTAAAGCAAGATGAAAAATACGCATCAAAAATCCCTGCAAACAACATCAAACATAACAAATAAATTGGAGATCTGGATATCCACACTATTTGATGAAACTCTCAATTTGTGACGAGATGATGTTTCTAAACTTATTAAATCCCTAAACAAAGTTTCTGCTACTATGGATAATCCTTTAGCTCTTGTTGCTAAAAATGTCCAAAGTACTCTTCATCATCAAGCAGAAAATTAAAAGCTAAAACCAATGGGTACTTTGATTCTAGTAGTGATAAGGAAGCATCAGAAGATGAAGAAATAGAAAAGCATGAAGAAAGTTGTAATTAATTGATCATATGCTGACTCGTCAATCAAATCTATGGAAGATTCAATATCATCAAGTTCGTCTTCTTATACCACTTCTTCTTCACTAACCTCCTGCTTTTCCTCCTTATCTTTTTTGGGGTTCGAAACTAAGGTGATAATGCTAAAGAAATGGACGTGTCTTAAGGAGGAGGGATCTCGAACTTCTCATTCATTGGGTGATGAAGATGATGAATATTTAGGAGAAAAGAGTTTGGATAGATTCATAAGAATCCCTTTGATTTGTAGTGTTTCTTCGGTTGAGGGACCAGAAGAGACGACATACACAGGATTCTTAACGGTGTCACTAGAGGGTTCACTTGTCAGTTGGTTAATAACGACCTTCAAGAGAGCATCAACTTTACTTGTCATTTCGCTTTGTTTTTGTTTGAAATTGGCTTCAAACATAGACAAACGAGCTTCTTGAGATGTGGTTATTAAAAACTTGAGAAGGATCATTTAAAGTACGGTTCGAGTATGAACCGTAAGTTTGGGAACGATTGGGTGGATTTGAAAATTCGTTTGTTGGACTGGTTTGGGTTTGACTCCACCTAAAGTTTGGGCGATCTTTTCAAGAATTATAAGCATCAGCAAAATTATTCGGCTTGGATTTGGAAGTGAACTACTTACCTCCTACTTCGTTGGTATGCGATGATGCATAATCACCCAAAGCTTGCTCGGGATTTTTCATGTAATCACGAGTGTCGTGGAGACCACTACATATCTCGCATGCAGTTTACTTGAATGGAAGGGTTAGGACCTATTTAAGTTTTTGTGTTTAGTGAGAATTGATTGAGAAGAGATGGGTTAAAAAAAGGTTTATGCATTGAAGACGATGGGTTGATGAGAAAAGGTTAATGGTATTCAAAGACTTAAAATAGGTTGAAGATGGTTTATGCATTGAAGATGGTCTTATATGGTGAACCTGACCATATATTGTTTACTACTTATATTCAACTGTATATATACTTGTACAAAATGTTAATGTTAACAAAAATATATTTGAAAAAGTAAAGGTTCCCACGCATCAAATCCATAATAAAAATAAAAGCATCTTATAATTTAGGTTTTATTAATTAAGAAATACAACTAACAAGAAGTATTGCGTAATATTCAAACTTTTGCAACAACTGATATCCTTGTGTGGTATATAATAATCTAAACGACGAGGTTAATATAATCTATTGAAGATTAATGCTACGTCTTCTTAAATATCTAATCAACTAATATTAAAAAAGTTAGCTGGACATGTGAGATGTTTTGTGGGGAATTGCAGTAATTGGCTCCTTGCAGGGGCGGTGCTGAGAACGTCAAAAAAAAAAAAAAAAAAAAAAAAAGGAACAAAAAAAAAAAAAAAAAAAAAAAAAAAAAAAAAAGCAAAAAAAAAAAAAAAAAAAAAAAAAAAAAAAAAAAAAAAAAAAAAAAAAAAAAAATGTCCCTATATTATAATATTCATAGACCATAATCAAGTACGAAAAACCAAAAAAATGGGTTGAGCCTAGTACATATAATAGGTATAAAAAATTTTAGTGCCCCTTATTGGGTTGGGCCCGGCTCGGTTGCTGATGGTGCGCCGGCCCAAAACCGCCCCTTCCTCCTTGATGGTATGAAAACGATTGGAGTTGAATAAAAGTATTAAAATATGAAAATAAATATTAAAAAAGGCGCAAGAAGGTGACCGTTAATTTGTGCGGCTGCGGTTGTGATAGTTGTAAGACTTTGAATCTGATTTGTGTACATATAATAAATACTTTGTATGCATAAAGAATGAGATTACTTAAATGAATATTGACAAAATACAGCTGTACAGTATCCCATTTGTTATATGGACCCAAAAATATACCTGTATAATACACACATTTGTAACACCATTACACACACTAGTTGTTCTCTTGAATTAGTACAAATATACACTGTAATACACACATTTGTAACACTCCACACTAGTTGTTCTCTTGAATTAGTACAATGGCTTCAGTACCACAACAATCTGGTGCACCCACAAAAGGTGGCTGGATCACCTTCCCGTTCATTATAAGTAAGTCTGAGGTTATGTGTCCAAGTCTCGTTACACATATTGGTATGTCAGATTATTTTTCTAGTTTAACTAAAATATTATCTCCATTTATTTTCTATGTAGCAACCATGGCGGGGTTGACACTATCCGCTGGAGGGTGGACAAATAATCTTGTTGTGTATCTAATCAACGAGTTTAATATCAAAAGCATCGATGCTACTCAAATCACAAACATCTTCAAAGGTTGCATGAACTTGTTCCCGATTCTTGGGGCTATATTTGCTGACTCATATTTTGGTTTGTTTACCGTTATATCAATTTCAACTCTTGCATCCTTGTTGGGCATAATACTACTAACCTTTACGGCAATACTAAATCCATTAAAGCCCGCACCATGTGAAAAGGACTCTAGTCTTTGTGTGACCCCATCAAACGTCCAACTAGCTATCTTGTATACGAGTCTTGCTCTTACGAGCATTGGGGTAGCGGGTACACGTTTCTTGTTATCCACAATGGGTGCAAACCAATTTGACAAGCCAAAGCAACAAGGAGTTTTCTTTAATTGGTACTTCTTTACCTTATATGTTGCAACACTTTTTAGTATGGTGGGCATCGTTTATGTTGAAGATAATGTGGGTTGGGGATTGGGTTATGGTCTATGTGTTGCGGCTAACCTAATAGGGTTAGTAGTTTTTGTGTTTGGTAAGCGATATTATCGGTTACTAAAACCACAAGGTAGCCCATTTACTGAGTTAGCTCGTGTTGCGGTGGCAGCTTTCCGGAAAAGGAAAGTTTTATTTTCCCTGAATACTGAAGATTATTGTCAGGGGCCACACGATGGAGAAACAAAGTTTGTGAGATCAACTCCAACAAATAGCTTCAGGTAAGTACTACAAGTTTACCATTATGAACTTTGAATAACATAAAGTAGTTTTTATGTGGAGTGGGTTCATGTAGGCACACTAAGGGTGTTTTTGTTTTATTAAAATGTTTTAGGTCTGAATCTGACTACCTATCTTACCAGTAAGAGGTGGCTAGAAAGTCTAAATTTGAATGAAATAATGTTGTTTGTTTTTTTATAATTGTCCGAATAATTTTAAGTGCTCTTTTTTGCAATTTATTTAAGTAACTTATGTAAATATGAAACAAGACTTTTTATTAGAGGTGGCAATCACAAACCCATTTAAAGAAAAAATGGGTTGCTATGGATAAAAAA
>LBNU01005617.1:60552-82213 GCA_014162995.1 Artemisia annua | reverse complement strand
TGTTGTTTCTTGAATTAGTACAATGGCTTTCAGTACCACAACAATCTGTGGGTGCCACCCACCAAAGGTGCTTGGATCACCTTCCGTTCATTATTAAGTAAGTCTGAGGTTTATGTGTCAAGTCTTCCGTTACACATAATTGGTATGTCAGATTATTTTTTCTAGGTTTAACTAAATATTATCTCCATTTATTTCTTATGTAGCAAACCAATGGGAGGGGTTGACACTAGTCCGCTGGGAGGGTGGACAAATAATCTTGTTGTGTTATCTAATCAACGAGTTTAATATAAATATCAAAAGCATCGATGCTACTTCAAAATCACAACATCTTCAAAGGTTGCATGGGAAACTTGTTCCCGATTTCTTGGGCTATATTTGCTGACTCATATTTTGGTTTTGTTACCCGTTTATATCAATTTTCAACTCTTGCATCCTTGTGGGCAATAATACTACTAACCTTTTACCGGCAATTCTAAAATCCATTAAAGCCGCCACCATGTGAAAAGGACTCTAGTCTTTGTGTGACCCCATCAAACGTCCAACCTATGCTATCTTGTATACGAGTCGTTGCTCTTACAAGCATTGGGGTAAGCGGGTACACGTTTCTTGTTATCCACAATGGGGTGGCAAAACCAATTTGACAAGCCAAAGCACAAGGAGTTTTCTTTAATTGGTACTTCTTTTACCTTATATGTTGCATACACTTTTTAGTAATGGGGGCATCGTTTATGTTGAAGATAGTGGGTTTGGGAGATTGGTTATTGTCTATGTGTTGCGGCTAACCTAATAGGGTTAGTAGTTTTTGTGTTTGGTAAGCGATATTATCGGTTACTAAAACCACAAGGTAGCCCATTTACTGAGTTAGCTCGTGTTGCGGTGGCAGCTTTCCGGAAAAGGAAAGTTTTATTTTCCCTGAATACTGAAGATTATTGTCAGGGGCCACACGATGGAGAAACAAAGTTTGTGAGATCAACTCCAACAAATAGCTTCAGGTAAGTACTACAAGTTTACCATTATGAACTTTGAATAACATTAAGTAGTTTTTATGTGGAGTGGGTTCATGTAGGCACACTAAGTTTCTTTTGAAAACTATTTACGACTAAAAAGAAAGCCATAACTATTGATGACATGATACAGGTTCTTAAACCATGCTGCTCTAGTGACGCAAGGAGACACCAGCCCAGATGGATCCATCAAGAAGCCATGGAACCTATGCACATTGCAACAAGTAGAAGATCTCAAAACCATAATCCGAATCATCCCACTTTGGACAGCTGGTATATTCTTGTTCACCCCTATTGCCATCCAAACGAGCCTAATAGTCCTCCAAGCTCTAGCCATGGATCGTCATCTAGGACCACACTTCCAAATCCCAGCCGGAAGCATGTTGGTCTTTGTTATGCTCTCTACTTCCATTTTTCTAACCTTAATCGACCGTGTTCTTATACCCATGTTTCAAAAACTCACTGGGACCCACCCGACTCCACTACAACGAATAGGGATTGGTCATGTTCTAGTCATATTAAGCATGGCTATATCAGCACTCGTTGAGTTAAAAAGGCTCTCCATAGCCCAGGCCCATGATCTTGATGGCAATTTGGTTGTGCCAATGTCGGCATTTTGGATAGCTCCACAACTAGTTATTTTGGGTGTTGCTGAAGCATTTTATCTACCAGGTCAAGTGTCTTTATATTATCAAGAGTTTCCAAAAGCACTGAAGAGCACATCATCCGCATTGGTGTCGATGCTTGTTGGGATTGCGTTTTATTTGGGCACTGTGGTGGTTGATCTTATTAGTAAAATAACAGGATGGTTACCGGATGGTATTAATGATGGGAGGATGGATAATATGTATTGGGTGCTGACTGTTATTGTGTTGATCAACTTCGGATATTATTTGGTATGTTCATCGTTGTACAAGTATCAGAATGTTGAAAAGGATGTGCCTAGTTCTGATCCTTGCTAGAAATATAGATTCAAAGTTTGTAGAAAAATATACGATGGTATGGATGCATATGGTGAAAAACAACAAAATGATTTGAATGTGCTGTGGAAAAAATATATTCTTCAGTATGTAAATACGAGGACCAAACTTTTTTTAGGACTAATCTTCACCCTACATCTTCCCTCCATCTTTAATTGATCTAATGGATGAGATTAATCTCAACAATTTAAAAAACCCACTTTCATCATTTTTTTTC
Organism: Artemisia annua; assembly: GCA_014162995.1. Taxonomy (NCBI): domain Eukaryota; kingdom Viridiplantae; phylum Streptophyta; class Magnoliopsida; order Asterales; family Asteraceae; genus Artemisia; species Artemisia annua. The sequence continues at coordinate 80,012 of LBNU01005617.1, read as the reverse complement.
AAATATTAATATCTTTCAAACCGTTAATCATTAAGCGAAAAAAAATATACGGTTACGACGAGCATTTAATTATCTTTCTATAGATAGGCACTTTGATATATTTTCGACAAAATTTTTTTTTTCGTTTTTTTCACATTTTTTTTCATGGCCGAAAAAATCACATATGATATATCATATATGATATGTAATATCATATATGATATATCACATATGATATTTTTCGGCCACGAAAAAAAACGTGAAAAAAACGAAAAATTTTTTTTTGTCGAAAGTATATCACAATGCATATCTATAGAAAGATAATTAAATGCTCATCGCGATGGTATAATTATTTTCGCTTAACGATTAACGGTTTAAGAGATAATTAAATTATAAAAAATGGGTGAAATATTAAATGCTTTTAATCTCAACCATTGTTTTCTTTTTAGATGGATGGTGGGGATGAGTCCCTTGGTATATAATACTTAAGAACAATATAAACGTTTCAAACTATATGCCAAAACATGCGATATTTGTTGCTTTATATACTTAAGAATAGCACAAATATTTGAACATTGAGGGGAAATATACAATTTATGTAGTATAGAAAAATACAAAGATTTAAAAGACTAGGGGTGGAAACGAGCCGAGCCGCTCGTGAAAAGCTCGGGATCAAATCGGTAAAAAGCTTGAACGAGCCGAGCTTAAACGAGCTCAAACCCAAGTTCGAGCCTAAATTTGGGCTCGTTTTATAATGGAGCTCGAGGCCGAGCTTTTTATATAAAGCTCGATTAGGCTCGCGAGCCTAAACGAGCCCTAAAAATATATTCCTATATATATTTTCTATGCATATACGAGCTTAAAAGGATAAACGGGCTCGAGCCTAGTATGGTTAACAAGCTTTCGAGCTTTATTTCATTCAACATGTTCTTATTTAAGTTAGTCGAGCCCGAGCCGAGCTCGAGCTTTTAAAATTTTTCACGAGCCGAGCTCGAGCTCAAATATGAGGCTCGAAACGAGCTCGAGCTCTGGCAGGCTCAGGCTCGGCTCGTTTCCACCCCACATAAAGACCTAAAATACTAATGTACTTTCCAAAATTTTCAAATACGGGTAATGTACTCTTTAACATACTATTATCACAACGAAACTTTACATTGTTTACAGAGTTAATGTCATTTTTCGGTCCCTGTGGTTTGCCGGGTCAATCACGAATCGTCCCTGCCGTTAAATTTCGTCGGATTTGGTCCCCATGGTTTACAACCTATACGGGTTTGGTCCCTTGACCAACTTATCCATCAGTTGACCATGTAAAATGACAAAAACACCCTTATCATTATTATTATTATTATTATTATTATTATTATTATTATTATTATTATTATTATTATTATTATTATAAACACATGTAATACAAACAATGAAACACAAACAAAACCATCAACATTCAATCAAACACATCAAAAAAAAATTTCATCACAAATCAACACATAACTCATCAAAGAAACATAAATTCATTAAAGAAACATAAATTCATTATCTTCATAATAATCAAACCTCCCTTATCATCTTTATAATCAAACCCAAACTAAACCCCCAATTAAAACAGCCGCCGTTATATGCTATATCATTCTTTTTTTTATTTATTTGTTCTTTTCTTTTGAAAGTTTAAAAGAAGTGGAAATTGTTTTCCCTATTGGTTTGACTGCCGCTATGATGGCAACAATGTATTAGCTCTATCTGATCTCTTCTATTTTTTTAATTATTAAATTATTTATTATTATTATTATTATTATTATTATTATTATATAAAGAAATTGAGATGATGATGGAATATGTTTTCCCTATTAGTTTGATTTGCCGATATGATGGCTAAATTGTATTAGCTCTATCTGATCATTTATTTAATTTTATAAAAAATCTTTATAATCAAACCCAACCTTCATCATAAATCCCACCAACCCGTACCCTCACCCTCCCACCACCGAAACTGCCATCACCACCAATTTGGGTTTTGGTGGTTGTGGTGGCTTCTAATTTTTCAAAGACAAAACCCACTGTGATTTCTTGAAAACTTCAACCAAAACATCTTAGATAATCAAAACCCAGCACCATCATAATCAAAACATTATTTTCTTCAACCCCCATTGCTTTCTGAATAATCAAAACCCACCACTAATCCCCCTCCCTACTGCCACCACCATAAAGCCCTCACCTCTCTCTACTACCACCACCAGAAAACCCTTGTCACCGCCACCACCAACCCTCCCCTCGCCCTACTGCCACCATCTTAAAACCGTCGCACCATCACCACCAGATCTGGTACAAAAGCAAACATAATGATCTGCAACCACCAACACTTCCGGCGAAACCACTACTGTCCTTTACTACTTCTGACCACCACCTCTTTTATTTCCAGATCTTCTCCTGTGTAGATCCAAGTCGCTGGGATCTTGGGTTCAATATCGTGTTTAGGGTTAAGGTTCTTATTTGAGTTAATGGTAGTTTGGTTAGGTGGTGGTTGCGGGTTATTGTGGTGTTAGCCATGGGGAGGTTGGGGACGCCGTGGTGGTCGACGGCGGCTTGCCGGCCGGATTATTCTAGTGTGAGAAAGATGGAGAGAAATTTGGGGTATGTTTTTTTGTGTTGAGTGAATAAGTGAGTGTGTGGTTTGTTTATTTAGTTATAAAAAATATATTGAAATGACAAAAATAGCCTTCTACTTAACAGTCAAACTAACAGAGTTACAGTCAAGGGACCAAACCCGTATGGGTTGTAAACCATGGGGACCAAACCCGACGAAATTTAACGGCAGGGACGATTCGTGATTGACCCGGCAAACCACAGGGACGAAAAATGACATTAACTCTTGTTTACAGATGCCACCGAGTTTCTCAAAAGTGACCGGCTATAGCCGGTTGCCACCGCCATGTCATCCTGTTTAGTTGGTCGTTTTTTTTTTTCTTTTATAACACACTTCCACCTCATTAAATATTATATCCACGTCATTTAATTAATCACACCCCATTAATACCCACCCCCACCCCGATCAAACATATACACACACTAGTTATAACGCCCGCGCACGCGCGGGTTTTTGTTAAATTTTTTTTTGAATTATATATTTTTATTTATTAAAATATAAATAATTTAATCTTTGTTTTGTTTGATTTATGATTTTTAATTATATTTGTTTATTATTAAAGATAATTATTTAAAAAATTTAATCCTGTTGTTAGTTGCATCTTATCTATATTTTTTTTGTATTTATCTTAGTATTGCATCTTATTTTTATTTTTTTGTATTTATCTTATACTTGTGTAGTATATCAACAAAACAAATTTTTAAAATTTTAAATTAAAAAATAATAAATAAAATATTACCTAATAAATAAAGAAATATTCTTTTTTCAAAGTTTCATTATATAAAAATATAAAAAGATATAAGTTTTTTTTGGATAAACACACACATATAATTCTTTAACCTAAATTTGTCAAAACCTGAAAATTTGTCACACACACACAAAAACAATGAAGCCCAAAAACAAAAAAGGTATTCTTATTTATGTTTGATCTATCAGTTGGTCTATTTAATTTATTTAGAATTAACAGATTTTTTTTGATTATATAGGTAAAAAAATGGGGTTGTTTTGGGTTAAGATTTGACTCGTTAGTGATGCTCTGTTAAATGGGGTTGTTTTGGGGTTTGTAATGGTCGTTATGTTATGTGTTTGTGACGCTTTATTTTTTGTTTTCGATGCTCTGCTTTTCGTATATATGATGATTCTTAGGTGTTTGATGAAATGTTTACAAACTATTTGATAGAATGACTATGTTCAGAACCTTATTTGTAATAGAATGTAGTTATGTGTTTGATTATTTGTGGAGCCTGTAATGTGCTGTACTTACCCACATTAGAACACTGAAGGAACCAAATGACAGAATCAATGTTTACAAACCATTGCATGTAATGTGCCTGAAATCATTGCCTGTAATGTGACAGTTAGAATCACTACCTTGGAACACTGATAGAACCAAATGTAGTTATGTGTTTGAATGTAGTTATGTGTTATGTGTTTGATTATTAGTGGTGCCTGTTTGGGATTACATTGAGAAGAACCAAATGATAGACCTCCATGGAACAGTTTGTACTTACCCACCTAAGAGAATGTTATACACTGCAGCCTTGTTTTGGATTACACTGAGAGGACCAAATAAGGGACAACCTTGGAACAGTTTGTGCTTGTCCACCAAAGAGAATACTGGATTCATTGTTGATTATGCTGAGAGGACCAAATAAGAGACAACTATGGAACAGTTTGTGCTTGCCCACCAAAGAGAGAATATTGGATTGAATGTGGATTACACTGAGAGGACCAAATAAGAGAATATTGAATTCTTCTACATTGCAGCCTTGTTTGGGATTACATTGAAAGGACCAAATGAGTACTGGATTGAATTTCTACATTGGTATAACTTGAAAAGCTTTTTGTTAGATAGTGATATATCTTAACATTTTCATCAAACAAACTGACCAAGCATTTCTTATTTGCAGAGGTTATACTCATTAGCTCTGAATCAAGCACTTCTGATTCAAGCACTGGTGGTACAAGAATCACACCCCAATTGCTTGCTTCGTATTATCCACAATCTGATTCTACAAACCCTGAGTATCTCATTGATGATTCAAATTCTGATGATTACCAACGTCCTATCCAAGCTAAAAAAGGTTCAACCTCTACTCCTTTTAAATCAAAAAAAGTATCAACCTCCACTCCTATTCCAGCTCAAAAGGCCATCTCTTGCAAGAGATTTGACAGGGATATAGTGCTAGAGCTACCAGCAGAGAAAACTTGGATTTCTATTGGTAAAGGACTTTTGGGATTAAAAAACCAAAAGGTTTAGGAGCACTTGAAGGTAGTCAAGGCAAAGGAAAAAGGAAGATGGTGTAGGATCTCCAACTTAAGCTTTTGTGGTATCTGGTAGATTATCATGGTATTTGGATGTTTATGATGATGGTAGTATAACTTCTAACTTTTTATGATGGTACTTCATGATGCTAGTATAACTGCTAATATTTTGTAATGATGAAACACCTGATGTTAATATATTTTAAATGGTAGCAGTTTATCCATATTAAAGTTTCTTTTGGTAGCAGTTTATCCATGTTCTTATCTTTGGCAAATTTGTGTTCATGATTTCTGTATGGGTTCATGATTTCTGCAAATTATGGGTTATGGGTTCATAATTTTTGCAAAATTGTGTTTTTGATTTACATGTTGATTTTACATGTTTTCTGCAAATTTGTGTTCATGTTTTCTGTATGGGTTCATGATTTCTGCAAATTATGGGTTCATGATTTCTGCAAATTTGTGTTTTTTATTTACATGTTGAATTCATGTTTTCTGCAAATTTGTGTTCATGATTCCTGTATGGTTTTTAATTTACAAATTTGTGTTTTTGATTTCTGAATTGTGGAGCTGATTAACAATCACTTTGTCAATGTTCTGGTAAACCAGTTTCTATGTGGGCTGAAAATAATGATGTGAAAAATAATACTAGTATTTGTATACTGTATACTCAAGAACAACAAAGATTAAAACTTTATAAAGAATCATACAATCGTTAATGTTTAGATACTCACGAACAGCACAAAGGCCTAATACCATAATAAAGCATCATACTTGTCAAAAAAAATTGTTTTGAGTAGCGAACTTTTTTTTTCCTCGTTGGTGTACTGAACTTGCATTTTATTGCCAAAACTACGTACTTTGGACGTTTTTGCCCCTCAAGTTATTAAAAAGTCAGGGGCAAAAATGTCATAAAAAGGTGAGAAAAAGTACAAAAGTACGTATTTTTGGCAATAAAATGCAAGTTCAGTACACCAACGAGGAAAAAAAAATTCGCTACTCAAAACAGCTTTTTTTGACAAGTATGATGCTTTATTATGGTATTAGCCCCAGCACAAAAGATTCAAACAGTGTGGAAACAATTTTTTTTGTTAAGCATAAAGCTTCAAACTTTATGTAACAATCTTTGATGTTTAAATACTCAAAACGGGACAAAGATTCAAACTTAATGCAGGAATATATGATTTTTTTTTTTTTTTCTTTTTTACTATTATTATTTTTTTTAGTGTGTATCATACTGTAAAACTATATTGTTTGGGCAAAAAAGATTATATTAAAAATTAGGGAAAATAATCCCTTCTGCTAACAGCAAGTAAACTTTTAGGCCTTTTTTCTACTTTAGCTCATTAAAACTCCACCATATTTTATTGTTCCAGTAATTTCTTCATCACGCCTACCTCAAATTTCTAAGAAAATAAATAGTTCATGTAACAGACCCATATATCCCTTGTAATATTCATGGACAAAAACAAGAATTCAAAAACACACACTAGTCCAAAATTGTTGTTGCTTTAACTTAATTAATTGGTTTTCAACTGAATTAACGTGACAAAGATTATGTCATCATGCACTTGTTAAAGAAGAGATGTGGAAGAAAATTGGGATGTATAGGCTGGTACAATAGTGGGCTAAATTAGGAAAAAAATGGCCTTGCAGCAAGTAACTTAACTGCTGCTAACAGCAGGGATTATTTCCCCATTAAAATATAATGTTGATACAATGATACATGGTATGAAATTACCAACCTACAATGATAAGTAAAAAATTCCATACTGAACAAAAACTAATACTCCGTATTACCTAATTGTCTTTATGTCCAACCACAATATCTATGCCAACATTTGCAATCATCAGTACTATCATTATACAGATTTGGTGATGTGAGGGGAAACAAAAGATAAATGAATCCCACTGCCCCAGCCACAAATGCCACACTCACCATCACTGCAAAATACAAGTTGACGAAATTAAAAACGAGTCCATCGGTGCTACAGCAAAGTGTTATTAACAATTGATGACTGGGTTAATAAAAACGTTACCTGTTCTACGTGAAAAGAATGCAGGAAGCCCCATGAAATTGCAAAACATATGTGATACAATTGGTGCTGCTATATGTCCTGCAATTAAAAAGAAACATTATATGGATCAGTAGTGGGAACTTAACTTACACATGTATATAGAACAATGTACATTATATAACCCACCAGTTCGAACGAAAAGAAATGATGCATATGACCCAAATATCACAGTGTAGCCAAGTTGAAACCCTGAAAAATAATAGCGAAATATTTAATCAATAGAACAATATAAAAGGAGTAAAAAAGCTAGAGGAAGAATAGGCATATCGGGTGGGTTTGTTAACAACTAGAACAAGTTAGGGTCAGTAGGGAAATTTTTACTATAGGTCATAACGTGCCAGAATGGGTTGGGTCGACCCACCAAAATGCTCCTTTCTTTCTTAATATTTTTATAGGTAACGTAATATATATAAGAATACAATAACCGTATATTATTAAGATACTGATACAAACCGGGTTCACAATGGATCGGGTCAAGTTGGGTCAAATCAAGCCCAATTACAAGTGGATAGAGGGAAAAGAGGTGGAGGTAAATCAGGAGGGAAATGAGCTGAATCCTCTCTGTCAAATCACTGGATGATTTTAGGCAATCAATTTAATTTATGATTATCCAGGAAATTAGGGTGTAGAATCCTGCCCTTAATTTCTACCCATAATTCTAGTATTTGATTAGTATAAATAGGCGGCTAGTGTTTCATGTTTGGCATTGAGAATTATCTACTGATTTCCTAGTTCTTGTAAACAGGAGACTGTGCCCCTCTCGAATCGGGCCACTATCCTTTATTTCTAATAAAAACTCAGCCACTTTTCATCTTCATCAATCTTGTACAAAGTTGTTATCTCGGTCCAAAATCTTGTATCGTTCAAGGTCCGATACACGAGATATCGTTTATCGCGGTGAGATATCGGTTTTTATATTTCTAGGATATTAAATATATATACATATATATATATATATATATATATATATATATATATATATATATATATATATATATATACATATATATATATACACATATATATATATATACACATATATATATACACATATATATATATATACACATATATATATACATATACATATATATATATACACATATATATATACATACATATATGTACATACATATATATATACATACATATATGTACATACATATATGTATATACATACATATATATACATATATGTATATATATACATATATATGTATATATGTATATATATACATATATATGTATATATATATATATATACATATATAATATATGTATATATATACATATATACATATATATGTATATATATACATATATATATATACATATATATGTATATATATAGATATATATGTATATATGTATATATATGTATATATGTATATATGTATATATGTATATATATATATATATATATATATATATATATATATACATATATATGTATATATATAATAAACTAAAGTATGAGGACTGAAGCTGGACAAACTAAAGATTGGTTTACTTCTTATTGCTCTCTTAAGATAGATATGCAAGAAACACATGCTAATGACTTTTGAGTTTTGACTTATGGCATAGTAGTCAATTGGTGGAAATAATGCATCACAAGAGGCTATAATAGCAATTATAACGTTTCACTCACCTAGGCTAAAGAAAACAGGAGACAGAAGAATTACTGTATATGGTTCAAATCCTCCACATAAAAGCAAAGGTATCATGCAGGCTCTAAAAACCAACTCTTCTGTAAGCGGAGCCTGTGAATTTCATCATATTAAGCTTGTTAGTGACATGACTTTTTTATTGAGCACTTAGTTCCACATTCAATAATTAATGACAAAAACAAGTAAAACAGTTTTATGGTGAAATATATATATAGAGACCTCAGACACATGGAATTATCACGGCATAATACTTTTCCGCATTGTAAAAATACACATACATGATGCAAGTAAATAAAAAATCAAAATAAATGACGTGAAAGAAACTTACCACAATATACATTCTCCATGCAGAAATATTGTAAACCAGTGAAAGCATCCAATTAATGATCTTTTCGAGAAGAATCTTTAAGCCTTCAAATGATAAATCAATCCGATGATCCTCGTGATCAGCCCACGAGCTCCAAATTGAGTAGAATTTAAGAACAAATGATCCGGCATACATTAAAGATGTCAAGAAAAGAGGAATGACCACAGCTTCCCACTGTTTCAGACATAAAATTCCAATTCAGAACTCACTCACCTTATATAATCTGCAAATAATGAAAATACATAAATGGATGAAAACATTTGTCGGTTATTCATGTTTGATGCACCGTTATAAACATGATGAAAATACTTACTGTGTGATGTAGACGGATACCATACGCACTAAGCAAGTTTGACATCTCCCAGCTCTTTATCTGGAACAATTAAGCAGACATTTGCAGCACATCAGCTAAGAAAATTTAGGAATTTGAACCATCTTCCAGCCAGTAAAAAAAGCTCAAGCAATCATTGGGTGGATATCTAGGGAGTAAAAGTACTTTTTTTTTTTTTTGAACATGGGAGTAAAAGTACTTGAGAAACACAAAAACTGGAGTAACTGATCCTATACTCCATAACTAGAGTTACAAACCATGAAGGGTCACTCAAAACACCATTAAGAAAGAACAACATCCCTAAGGCACTATACCAGTATACCCTACCCTATTGAACATTCAGAAGGATCCAAACACTAATGTAACATAAATTACTTTGGCACTGACGATTCATCCTTTGAGAAATTAGCTTATAAAAGTTCGAGTTTTAGGGACAATGGTCCAGGAATATGTTTGGCACGGAGCTTTTTGGAGCTTTTTGGAGCTTTTTGGAGCTTTTTGGGGCGATGAGCGGTGGGCAATGAGCTTTTTGATTTTTAGTGTTCGTTTGGCAAAAGAGCGGTGAGCTTTGCTATTTTTTAGGAATGCTCATTTGTCCAATGCTTCTTTAAGAAGAGACCAAGGGGTTGTGACCCCCAAATTTTTTGACGAAATGTACATTTAATACCCTTTTGTATACGGTTTTAGTCATTTTTAATACAAAAAATTCAAAGTATTGTATATCAGCCCCGTTACGCTCTGTTCTCGAGTTTAAATTTTAAAGAATGGAAGGGGATGGGATGGGAAGGGCAAAGTAAGGAATGACAATGTGAAGAAAGTGGTTATTGCAATTTGTGTTCTTGTGTTTGTATTTTTAAGTAGCAAGGAAAGATAAGGAAGCTAACAAAATTACCAATATATCCTCGAAACTATATACTGAATTTGGTCCCTTTGAGTTGTTTGGCCCGTTTCATTATTACACTTTGTAAAAATATAAGATCAGTAACCAAACACGACCCAAGTGACCCACCTCACAGGGTAGATTTATCAGGTTGAAACTAGTTGTAACAAAATTGATTATCAAGACTCAAACGGAAAAGTATAAGTAGTGATGTTCCATTGTTGACAAATACTCAACAACATCTACATTTAAGAAATAAAATATACAAACATTGACTAACAATTTTTCATAAAAATGCCATACGTATTTTATTAGTTTTTGCATCAAAATTTCCGTATCAGATCATGGATGAAAGTCATGAAACAACTGAACACGCAAAAGGAGCCGCTAAACAACTTTTTAAGTCATCAAAATTTCCGTATAAATACTTTTTAAGTTGGCCCCTCCGCAAACAACGTTCAAGTTATATATAAAAATATAAAATAGCTATTTGGTCTAAATGTAAACTGCATAATATCCCAAAATTATATATAAAAAGAACCTAATATAAACAGTGAATGATAAAAAAATGAAAACTTACAGGGAGAATAAAAGCGCAGAAAATAAGTGAAACAACAGTTGAGATGCCAGCACATATGAACCGTCGGATCATGTAACTTTGGTAGGTTAATGGTGGCGGTAGGCGGAGGATCAATGTTGGAGAGTAGAGGATGGCGACGTAGAATATTGTCATGGCGGCAGACGCTGTTATTGCGGCTGGTACCGTAACGCCGCCGCCGTTGTTGACTTCCATTTTTGACGGAACTGGTGATGAATCAAAGTGATTCTCCAGATCGGAATAAGGGTTTTGACTTGTATTGTAAAGATGAGTGAACGGTGTCGATTTGGGAGCAAGCTTTACTAATTTGGTTTATTTTCCTTTTTTTATTGTTGCAGGAATCTTTGATTTCTCGTGCGGGGAAAAAGGTCGAATTTAACATTTGTGCTTTTAGATTTATTTATTGTATTATTGAAAATTAAGTTTTTGAAATATTTAATATTAGAAAATTGTGTTTAATTCAGTTGTACATTTAACTCTTATACTCATATTGCTAATTTGTAAGATTTCAATGTCTTACGGTATATTTGGCAAAATTAGCTGTAGCTGTAAGTTGTAAGCTGTAAACTGCAAAGCTGTTAACATGAGCTACAAGTTGCATCTTTTTTTTCAACAAAAATGTTTGGTAAGTTAGCTATGTAATTATAAGATGTAAAATGACATAAAAGGACATATTTATAATTATAAACAATTATTTGGAGGGTATATCAGTAATTTAAAGTTTTAACAGCTCCAAGATATTTAAAAAGCTTCATGAATCAGCTTTTCATTTAGGAGCTATTTGTTTGAAATAAAAGCTTAAAATTAATGTAACCAAACAGAGCTATTTATTTTAAAGAAGATTATTTTTGTAACAAAAAACTAACAGCTCCTCAAAAAGTTCCTGCCAAACAGGCCTTTAGTGCGTTTAATGCCATAAAAAGACTCTATGCATTATAAAATAATAAGATAAGCTACTAAACCAGTATGTTGGTGATTTTTTATGTTCATTTATGAAACATCAAACAAGACTCCTAACACAACTACAAATGTAACCATGTGATACAACCAAAAAAACGTTTAGATATTTTATAATAAAAATATTTTTATATAAGTTTGACTATGATATTTACATATTAAAAGACTTTATAATTGGTTAGTTATTGGAAAATAAGTTGAAAGTCAAAACTATAAATTAAGAGTTAAGGGCATCTGGGAAGAGATCTAGTGAAAAGAAAATTTGAAACGAGAAGAATGGGAAGAAATTTCAGCCACACATTTCAAATGAGGGGGAGAAATTTAAGGGGAGATGCATCTAAGTTTGTAAGTGCATCTTAAATGTGCGGTTGTGGTTTCTTCTTACCCTTCTCATTTTAATTTTATTTCTCATTTGATCCTAACTCAAGGGCATCTACCATCATAAATCTCTAAAAACTTTATACAATTAATACATAATCAAGTTATCAATTTTTTCATATTATAAACCTATTTCTACTATGGATAAACTTATTCATAAAGTTTTTCATATCATAAACACAACTAATATATTCAAAAAGAAAAATAAAAAGGAAACTAACAACTAACATATTCAAAAAGAAAAATAAAAAGGAAACTAGAAAATAGTTTAGACCTCTCCAATATCTTAGACCTTTTTATTCCACCTAATGTTGAAATGGTTTCTCACTATGGTTCACAAATTTATAAACCTCTTCAAAATGTTTGACCTATTTAAAAACCATTATAGTGGATGCTTTAAGTTATATGTGTATGTATTGAAAGTTATATTGGCAATATCATAAGAATGAGACTTGAATGATCTAGCTTGTACCAGATTTTCTTATAAGCTAACTTCCGTGTTATTCTACAAGCTTTTATTTTGTCTAATGTGTTTGTTGTGTGATGTTAGAAACAAAGAGGAGGGAAGAACAAAAAGATTTCCAATGGTTAATGGTGTGTAAATTGTTACATTCCATGAAATAAGCCCTTAGCAGTTATCCTCACAAGGTAAGCGTGCCTAATTTGTGTTAAATTACAATTAAGAAGTTAGGGTTCTTATGACAAATTGGAGGGTTTTATGTAAAAGTACGTTTTGAGCCAAAGTAATGAAGTGATAATGTTAGATGTATAAATTCCTTTTATGGGTTATGTTGAAAGATATTATTATTATTATTATTATTATTATTATTATTATTATTATTATTATTATTAATTTTTTATTTTATTATTATTTTATTTTTATTTTTATTTGTTTGGGTGGGGGGGGGTTTGGGGTGCTAGACCTTTTTAATTGTTATGCACCGAAGAAATGCCAAGTCTTTATATTGATTCTTGTTTAGAAATCAAGTAATTTGGTGATAGCACCTTCGGTGGATTAACCACCTTTTGAGGTAAGTAATTTTGTTATAATATGTGGTTATATTGACTTTTATCATATTGTGTATTATATTAATGAATGTGTTAAATGTATAAGAAGCATAGTTTATAAAGCATGGGCCAATGCTAGGATTATGCTAGTTAGACATAACTAGCTAAGGTGAATGACTAGTCTAGTAGTTATGAACTAGCTAAGGCATGTGATGGATTTATCTTGACATTTGTTGATGAATGGTATAAGTGCTACGTATGCAAGTGTTAGTATGGTTTATCCCTGTGGACCATTTATAGATAGTATGTGATGCAATTATGATTAAACTATATCGATTACTTACTAAGCGTACAACTTACATTTTAGTTGTTGTATGTTTTTAAGCGTATGTGGACAAGATAAGGTATTGGTTAAATAGGCCTTAACAAAGGAAGCAAGGAATGGAAGTTCTTGCTGAATTATATAGTAGGCAAGTAGTGGACTTAGGGCCTATTTCTTTTATTGATATAAGCATCTGAATCACCACTAGGCCTATATAATACTGTTTCCTTTTTATATGGGCCCACTATTTTCCCTTAAATTATCTGAATCACCAGAGAGTTAAAAGGTAGCTACTCCTCATTCAGTGGTACTAAGAGACGGGGACCCACTTTGTTTATGAGCATATTAATTCAAATAGAAAAAGAAACAGGCTCTTAGAGCACAAGGTGCAACTCACCAAGACATCTCACCGTTCCACACTGTCACCTCGTTGCAACTCGCCAAGCTTGTTGTTGCACCGCCCACCTCATTGTAGCTCGCCAAAACCAAGTTACTCGTCTGCACGACGAGCCTTGCTCCTCCCCTTTTTGTTAGTTTTGTCAGACCCTTGTTTTTCTTATTTTTTTTTCCCGATCTATAATTAAATAAAGTGTGTGTGTGTGTGTGAAGAAGAAGAAGAAGAAGAAGCGCATGTTTTATTTATTTTATTTATTTATTATTATTATTTGGGCTGGATAATTATAAGAAGAAGCACATGTTTTTTTTTTTTTTTTTTTTTTTTTTTTTTTTTTTTTTTTTTTTTTTTTTTTTTTTTTTTTTTTTTTTTTTTTTTTTTTTTTTTTTTTTTAATTTATGAATTGGGCTTTAATGAATTGGGTTGTACGTGGGTTAAGTGTTTTTAATGTTTTTTTTGTTTAAATTTATTAGTTAAGTTTTTATTACTCCCTCCGTCCCATATTAAATGTCATGTATTGACTTTTCAAGTCTTTCTTTTTCAACTTTGACCTTAAATATTTTTGCTTGTGTTATATATTATTTGATAAAAATTATACGCAATGAAAATACATTTAAATCTCAATCCATTTATATATTTTGCATCAAGTATTACATAACACAAATAAAAATATTTACGGTCAAAGTTAAGAAAGAAAGACTTAAAAATGTCAAACTGGGCATTTAATATGGGACGGAGGGAGTATTATTTTTTTTTTAACTTTTTTATAAAAGTTTTTATTTATATTTTTATTTGAATAGAATGAATTTATTTTATTTAATGAAATGAATAAAAAAAAAAAAAAGTTGTAAGTGGTGGGCCCCAAATGAGTAAGTTGAGATTAGTTGTAGGTTGGGGGGTTAGTTGTGAAAATGATGTAAGGTGATATGGTACCCGTAGGGCCCAAATGAAGAGATTAACCTTGTTGTTGCACCTTGTGCTCTTAGAGCATTTGCAGCGGTAACGCACCACCTGCGTTAAGGCTGACGTGGCCTCTCTTTAACCCACGTTAAGGCTGCGTTACCACAGCACTATGTTGCGTTAAGGAGCAAGTTAACACGCTGCGCTACCACACTCACGCCGCGTTAATCATTTTTTTTCTTTTATTTTCTTTTTTCTTCCGATTTAAATGGTTTTTGGTGGGTTTAGTTGGGTACTTTGGTGTGTTTGTAAAATAACGTGTGTGTGTGCTATGTGTGTGTTTTAGTGTGTGTGTCGTTGCAGGTTTCAAAGGAAGAAGAAGAAGAAAACTTTTGTAAAGTTATACTTTCAGTCCTTGTGGTTATGGCTTTTATGGTTTAGTCCTTGTGGTTATTTGTTTAAAGTAAATACTAACATTTTCTGTATTTACAGTTTAGTCCTTGTGTTTTCTTTTTCTTTTTCTTTTTCTTTTTAAGTAAATAACATTTGTATTTTTAGTGATTTGTTTGAATAAAAATGTAATTTGTTTTAATTTGTATTTTGTTTAAATAATTGAAAAAAATGATAAAAGTGGGGCACAAAATGTTGAGTTAAGGTTTAGTTATGAATGAGGGTGTTTTTTTGTGAGTTAAGGTGAAAGTGTTAAAGCTGATGTGGCACTGACGTGACACTGTGTTAAATTTAACCCGAGTTATTGTTGTAAGTGCTCTTAGTACGATATTTGAAGCAAGTTAAATCCCATTTGTTTTGGTCAAGTTATAGTCATTCTATAAAGAGTAGTCCTTTCAGTCATTTTATATATTTTTAAGTGAAATTTTGCAGAATTAAGTGTATGCAAAAGAGATTGTATACTTGATATATTGATGTGTAGAGGTGAGATCTATGCAAAACAAGTATCACTTAAAAAAAACAAATAAGTCAATCTCAACCATCCATTCACCTTTCATCTAATGGCTAAGATCAAATCAAAAAATAACAAAGTGAGGGCAAAATTGGCATTTTAGCTCATTTAATATAAAACCCACTTTCCACCTTTTTTAAAAAACAACATATCTTGCAAACGGTAAATCTTAAAGCTACGAAAAATACATCATCGCGACGAGAAGAAAATTATCTTTCTATAGATATGCATTGTTATATACTTTCGACGAAATTTTTTTTTCAAAATTCCGTCCAGAAAAATCCCACGGGATTCGTAAAAAATCCCATGGGATTCGTAAAAAGACGATTTTTTTTTCAAAATTTCCGTCCATAAAAATCCCACGGGATTCGTAAAAATCCCACNCTTTCTATAGATATGCATTGTTATATACTTTCGACGAAATTTTTTTTTCAAAATTCCGTCCAGAAAAATCCCACGGGATTCGTAAAAAATCCCATGGGATTCGTAAAAAGACGATTTTTTTTTCAAAATTTCCGTCCATAAAAATCCCACGGGATTCGTAAAAATCCCACAGGATTCGTAAAAAGACGATTTTTTTTTTCTTCAAAATTTCCGTCCAGAAAAATCCCACGGGATTCGTAAAAATCCCATGGGATTCGTAAAAAGACGGTTTTTTTTTTCAAAATTTCCGTCCAGAAAAATCCCACTGGATTCATAAAAAGACGATAAATCACAAAAGATTCTGTGTGAAATCACATGGGATTCAGTATGAATCCCATGGGATTCTTTGGTGCATCCCATGGGATTCTGTATGAAATTACAAGGAATTCATTGTGAATCCCATGGGATTCAGTATGAATCTCAAGGGATTCATTGTAAATCCCACGGGATTCTTTGATGCATCACATGAGATTTTTTTGCAACATCAAAACAAGTTCGACACTATTGGTTATAAAAAGCTTTAATTCTATATCTTTTTACATAACAATTTTTTTTTTATGTACGATGAAAAATTATGGAAATCAGCTTAGGACATACAATCGGTTTATAAATCTTTAATGAAGTAAGTACATGTTAATGTACAAACTAGAAAATTGCTAGAGTGTGTATAATTTTGAAGCAATGACAGTCAACAAATAAAACATCTTTTACATTGATAATCTTTACACGTTTGTGATTAAACTTGTAAGTAAAAGATTCTTCTGCCAAAAATAAAGTACACTTCTATTTACCTCTTTTTGTGCATTTAATAAAATTTTTACACTTCTCTCTCCAACAAAATAAACACATATCAACTCACACCCACATACATCAACTTCATCTTCCCATAAACTCACACGACATTGTCCGGCACTCATTTTTGGCCGGATTTTCTCTGTTTTTGTTCTTGTTTATGCATCAAAATATTGTTTTTATTTAGCTTTTTATGTTCTTGACCTCCAAGGTAGTTCCTACTAATATTTCAAGGTAGGTCCCAAATTTTATTCCTACATCGCTTCTAATCGATTTCAATCTCTAAGGTGGTTCCCGGGAACCACCTTGATATGCCATAGGTCCTCCTCTGACTGTTGGACCCACTTTTTATGGCGCTTTAACAACCGTTGTATGCGGTGGACCAGCGGTGGCCGACGATGAAGTATGGTCGACAGATCTATTGGGTTTTTAAAGAACTCACCGAAAAAATAGAGCTGTGGCGCGACAACTTCTCCAATGATTCAAAATGATCCGACAGCTCCTTCCACAGTAGCGTGCAACTCGTCAAAGTCCGACGCGTGATTTGACGCGCCACCGCGTGCTGCCGTTATCACGGCCATGATTTTCACAGTTTGGAGATGATTTTTGTGTATGTATTATGAGAGAGAATTGGAGAGTTAGGTGAATGAGGGGAGAAGGTGAGAGAGTGGAGCAGAGAGCGTATGTGTGAGTGCATGAGAGTGTGTGGACCAACCTACCCTTGTGTGAAATTAAATGAAACAGTGATACGTGAGATCCAACCGTTGGATGCATAAAAGATCAATGGCTCAGATTGAACGATTTGTTCTTTAGTTTTTTTGTGTTTCGTATTGAACTTTCGTCATGATGTGTATAAGGGGTGTTTAAAATAACACCCGTATTTTATTAAAGTTAGCTTCCATCCATTTTAAGTGTTAAGTTTGTACATGTTAGCCTTGAAAATAATGTTATATGTGGAAATTGCAATAGTAGCAAAGCACAAGGACTTGTTCTGTCATTAGGACATAGTTTATGTGACTTGTAGTATAAATACTCTCCTAGTGGCAACTAGGAGAGGTGGATGTTCATTGTAATAAGGACGTGTGTGTGGTTTTTCCCTTTCTCTCTCTAAAAAAAACACACACACCTTCCCCAATTCTTTAATCTAATTTTACCATGTTTAACCTTTATTTCGAGCATCCCCGACCTCCTGAATAATGATTCTTGGTTCCAACAAGTGGCATCAGAGCTAACCAGGGGCGATTCGTGGTGTTTTTGGGTGTTTTAGGTAGCTATTCGTGGGTTTTGGTGGCTATTCGATTAGTTTGGTGGCTGGTCATGTTGTTTTAGCGCCACAAATTTCTAGGGTTTCATCCTAATCTTGCGTATAGGCTGCTAATGTTTAGTGGGTTTGATTATTGGGTTTTTATGGTGATTAGCGTGGTACTTTAAAGGCTGATTCGTGGGTTTTATGTTCTTTTGCGAATTTGAAAATTAAGGTTTTGCGAGTATGAAGTTTTTGGCTAAGTCTTGCGAGTATGGTTGCGAGTATGCTTTGGGTCTTGCGAGTTTCATCAGATTCTTGCGAGTATGGGTGAGCTTCCTTGCGAGTATGGAAAGATTAGCGAGTATTGGCTTGTTCTTGCGAGTATCGCTCTAGGTTTAGCGAGTAAGGGCTGGTTTTAGCTTTTAGCGAGTTAGTTTGGCGAGTATGAGATAGAGAATAGCGAGTATGAGCTGACAATTAGCGAGTTTGGTTCATTTTGGCGAGTTAGCCTTTTGTAACCTTATCGTTTATCGAGTAAGGTCCCATTCGCTTAATTATAAGTCGAAACTATGCCCAAATGACTCCAAGATATCGTTCATGCCATCTCAATAACCTAAACCTAAACCCTAATATCACATCACCCAATACATTGATATCATTGGTAGACCTCATACAGAACATGATTCAATTCATTTGTTTCATTATATAAATACCAATATATCACACCTCAAATCACACCACGTTTTGCTTAAAAAGATCCTGATCAAGAATCATAATACAATGACGATGGCTAATATCAGAAGTTTGTGACTACAAGGAGAATTCTTTATTACTTATTTGGGTTTGAAGTGAAGTTTTACGGA
Source organism: Artemisia annua (assembly GCA_014162995.1). Classification (NCBI taxonomy): domain Eukaryota; kingdom Viridiplantae; phylum Streptophyta; class Magnoliopsida; order Asterales; family Asteraceae; genus Artemisia; species Artemisia annua. The sequence goes on along the minus strand of LBNU01005617.1, from coordinate 60,962 downwards.
TGCGTACTTATTTTATCTTCTTTCTTTCTTCCATTCCACGAAGATGACTTGTTGGGCACATAAATATGTTAATTAACTAGGTGGGTACATAAGGTGACGACGACTGGTTATCAGTTTCATCAGGTCAAGGGGGGATAGGACGAAGACGCTATGTTAACTATCACTAAAGGAGTTAGCGTTGTAGTGCTCAGTGTCACACGTAGTTGTGGATAATCAAGAGGTGTTGTAACGTCTCATACTTGTTGGTTGGTTGGATGAAGAGTATTGAGTACTTAGAGATTCGATGGTGTAGAACTCTTTAACATCGTTCCTTAGTCACTAACATGAAACCACAAGGCTTAAGTCCCCAAAGTCTGGGGAATCTTACTCACTCTCAAAGTTCCGTCATACTGATTTCTTCTTTATGAGGT